>LR749550.1:3175817-3198979 GCA_902729485.2 Mus minutoides
GTGTGTGTGCAGAGAGAGAGCATGAGCCAGAGGCTATCGGGCATCTTTTGCTGTCACTTGACATTTTATTTTCATAAGATTGCTTTTACATCTACAACTGTTTTCACCTGTATGTATGTGTACCATGTGTTTCACGTGTATGGGTGTTTTGCTTGGAGGTGTGTAATGTGTGTCCCTAGTCGTGCAGAGGTCAGAAACGGGTATCAGATCCCCTAGAACTGAAGTTCCAGGGGGTTGCCTGAACTTGGAATTTGCTGTTTTAGCTAGGATGACGGACCAGGGAGCCCAAGGATCCTCGCCTGCCACCCCTGGGTTGCAAAGACACACTACCACACAGGGTTTGTGCATGGGTGCTGGGGATCTCAACTCAGGTCCTGCTTCCCTAGCAAGCACTTTACCCATCATGCCATCTCCCTGGCGCTCTGAATGTTTGGTACTCTTCCGTAGATATTTAGCCTTTAAACCTTTTGCTATTTAAATAATTTATTATGTGTGTCTGTCTGTATGTGTGTGTGTGTGTGTGTGTGTGTGTCTATATGTACACGCTCACGCAGCTCACATGTGAAGGTCAGAGACAACATTTAGGAGTCAATTCTGTCTTTCCCCATGGGTTCTAGGACTCAGGTCTTTAGGATTACATGGCAAGCCACTTATTACATCATCTCACCAGACCAGTATCGACTACCATCTGCCTACCTGAGTTAAAACAATATTTCAAGTAAAATGTAAGCTATCTGTTAGTATCTGACTGCTTAAGAGGCTGGCTTCCATTTGCTGCCTAAAAGCTTCAAGACTCTTTGTTCTCCTCCCTCCCCACCTCCTTCCTCGCCCCCTCCCCCTCCCTTAGATTCAGTATTTTACTTCTACTCCCTGCTCCATTGCCCTGATGCTCATAGCCTGACTTGGTCCAGAAGTCATCAATCGCAGTGCAGATATCCTAAAGTCAGTTCTGTGGAGCAGGCCACTGAAGATCCTGACCGGACTGACTGGAGGGCATTCTGTCCTCAAGCAGGCAGAGAGAGCCTCCAGGCCAAGCGTGGCCCACATGGTCCCCCCAGTGAATGACCTCACACCACATGGTCCCCAGTGAATGACCTCACGCATATGAACCCAAGCATTCTCCTTCCCTTCACTTGTTGCCTCAAAATACCACCAGGACCCTAAGGTTTGTCACTGTGGCTCCTCCCTGTAACCCCCACCACCACCTGAACACACCTGCCAGAACTTCTCTGTTCCTGTGAAGAGTCAAGTTTGGAAACTGTTATAAGGACATACTGTGAGCATAAAATCCAAAGAAAACAAGAGTGCTGTTCTGGCGTGCGTCTCTTTCTTCTTTATATTGGTGCCCAGACAGGCGGGAAACAATACCCTTCCTATAGAAATCAGATTCCAGGCTCCTGTCTTTTGTGAGGCCACCGATATGCAGCGTGGTTATCCTGCAACTCTCAACAGAAGCCAAGCCGCACACCTCACACTCCCAGTCAGAACACAGTCTAAACTGCAGCCCCAGGACCTCAGGGGACCATTCCTTCATTCACTGGGATGTAATCCCATCACCATGCACTGGGAGCACGGGCACCTTTCTCTTTGTTAACCACAGTGACAGAAATGTAGACACACGTACCTGCTTCTTTGAGATATGCTTACCTTACTCCATCCAACAGCCAGGACTCATAGGAAGATACTTGCCCCGCCCCACCATCACCCCAACCCACCCCTATTCCCTACCCCCTGCCCCAGGAGCCCTCTCCTTAAGATGTGGAAATCAGAAGCCCAGTGAGCTTGAGAAACTTGTCTATGGTTGCACAGCTACAGACTCGGGGATGAATAATGCTATCCCCACTAGTTAAGCTCAGCCGTTCCTGAAAGCTTGATTGAAACAGTACACAGTGCAAGGCTGGCTTTTATGGGGCTTCACTGGGTTTCTGCTATGGCTCTCAGTATGCACAGTAGCTTCCCCTACCCAAAGCTTCCCTTGCTGGGGTTTCAGGTACCTGAGGTCAAGGATGGGGTCCAATGGAAAATTGCAGAAATAAAGAATTTTATTATATTGTTATAATTATCCTAGTTATTGGCTGTTGTATTAAATATTTTACTAATTTACAAACTAAACCTTGTCACAGGAATATAGATATGGGAAAACATTGTGTGTGTGTGTGTGTGTGTGTGTGTGTGTGTGTGTGTTTAGTACTTTCTTTAGCCTCAAGCACTTACCTGGGTTTTAAAACGTGCTCCACAGATATGGGACACTACTCACTTAATTGCCAGAAACTCCTAAATTCAGAAGAATATTAGCAGGTTTCTTAAGTATCCCTGCATTCCAAACCAATACCATCAACCTCTTTATGGTCTGTGTGTGTGTGTGTGTGTGTGTGTGTGTGTGTGTGTGTGTGTGTGCGTATGTTTGCATGCCAGAAAGGGGCACTGGATCTTCTGGAAATGGGGTAACAGACAGTGGTGAGCTGGCTGGGAACTTAACTCTGGAGGAGCAGCAAGTGCTCTTACCCTCTAAGCTGCTTCTCTAACCCCGCTATCAACTATTTGAGGGACAGAGTATTTTTTTTTTAACTATAGTAGTCCTGGGCCATATGTGGCCACTGAGAACTTAAACTGTGGCTAGTGCATGGGAGGAAGCATATTTTCTCACTGTATGTCAGTAGAATAGCTTTAAAGCGCAATGGGTGGAGGCTTCTACAGCAGACAGTGAACACTCACACCTAGCCAGGTTCTCCGGGCTTGGTTGAGAATCCTAAATTCTGAGACAGATGGACTTAGTTAGACTTCCGTAGTTCAATCAGTCTGGTCAGTCAATTAGCTCCTACTTCAGTGGTCAAGCATGTTACAAAGAATTTCTACCCCTACCTTACAGCAACCCTGGGGGGCGGGGAGGAGGAAAGAGATGACTTTGGATATATACAGGCCCTGGAATGGCACTTAGCACACGGGGAACACATGCCAGCACACATGCCCCCTACATTCCTTCTCCGACTAATTCAAATGTGAAATATAGGATTTGTCTCTTCAGACCCTCTCTGCTAAGGAATGTAGTCCTTCCAAGAGGAAGAGATAGCCAATTCCAGGAATCAGGGACTCTGAGTTCCCCCCACCCAAGAGGACCCCATCATGGACAGAGATGGTTACATGAACAATCTCCCATCTTCCAGGTCTTCTGTGATTCCTCTTCTTCACACAGACCAACAGGAAATCAAAGCTGCTTACACCCTGCTTCTAGAAGGCGTGAGCATCTTGGGAATCAGCCAAAGGCCAAGTAGCAGAGGCAGAACCCTTCAGGAAACTCCTGATAAATTCACGTGGAGCTGGGGTTGTGGGGGAATCCTGAGACTGCTCACACACCTACCACCCTCTTTCCTTTCTTGGCTGAGTCCCATGGGAGTCCCCACCCCTTGGTTACCTGAGGCGGCTGGGCTTGGGGTGCTGGCCGGTGGGGGCTGCACAGGGCTGCTGCTCTCGGCCATCAGGCACGGGTTGCTGGCATTATTCTCTCTCTTCACGAGCAGCTCGGCTGCGCTGGGCAGCGGAATCGGGTGGCTGATGCCCAGTTCCTCTTCCTGGGCCTGCTGTCTTCTCAGGGCCACCTGGAAGCATAGACAGCAAGTCACACTCCCACAGAGCGAACTCACGGGCAGAGTGCCACAAAACTACCGCGGCTTTCCACATCTGGAAGAGGGGTCTCGGTTCTGCCTTGTCTATTCACCTGGCTCCCTGGAGGCGCTGGCTAGTTTTATGTCAACCTGACACAAACTCAAGTCACTGGATAGGAGAAAGCCCCGGTTGAGAAAATGGCCTTGGTGTGATCAGCCTACAGGTAAGCCTATAGAACACTTTCTTAATCAGTGATTGATGTGGGAGGACCCAGGCCATTGGGAGTGGTGTTATCCCTGGGCAGGTAGTCCTGGGTTCTTTTTTTTTTTTTTTTTTTTTTAAAGCTGGCTGAGCAAGCCATGGGGAGCAATCCACTAAACAGTACTCCCTCGTGGCCTCTGCATCAGCTCCTGTTTCCAGGTTCCTGGCCTGCTTGAGTCCTGGCTTCCTTCAAGGATGACCAGTGATGTGGAAGTATAAGCCCTTTCCTCCCTCACCAAGTTGTTTTTTTAGTTGTGGTATTTCGTCACTGTAATAGAAACACAAAGACATTAGGTAATGGCAATATGCCACCCTGGAAAAACTGTGCAGTAAACGCAAAACCAAGACCTCTGGTAGGTCAGAAAGGTCTTGAGACCATTCACGTCTTCATTCAACACACAGGTTTTTTAAAAAAAAAGTCACTATACTGGGAAGATCAGACAGGAGCATCAGCTTAGACCCCAAGTACTTCACCGTTGAGGAGAAAAAGGAGCCAAGCAAACAAGCAACATCAACACAAAATGTGCTAGATCCCTCCAGAAGAAAATGCAATCAAAATAGCTTTAAAAACAGAAGTAAGCAGTGTGCCATATGTCAGTAATCCCAGCATCTGGAAGGGGTTCGGAATTGAGAGTTCAAGCCAAACCTGTGTGCTATGTGTCAAGACCCTATCTGGAAAAAGAAAAAAAAAAAAAAAACATCATTAAAATATATGCATCAGACAAGCAGGTTCCTAGCAGAGCTGTAAGCACGGGATGAGCAGGGTTTGAAAATGCCAGGGGAAGGTCAGAACAATCTGGAAGGACAACATATTAAGGACCGCTGAGGAACCCCTCAAGAGATGTTTCCCAGGGCAGGATGGCTCTAGTGGAGAAGGGGGCTGGGACCTGGTGCTTACATCCCTGGAGTATGAGTGGTTCAGGCAGAAAGGTGACCTAGGATTGGAGAAAAAGAAAGAAAGAAAGAAAGAAAGAAAGAAAGAAAGAAAGAAAGAAAGAAAGAAAGAAAGAAAGAAAGAAAGAAAGAAAGAAAGAATCAACCCAACTGGCTTTTACCAAACTCTGCATGGGTCTTTTAAATAACATTTGTTAAAGGTTAGGCTCCTAAAAGGCCTAAGGAAAGTATTTTGTTTTGACATGTAACAAAACCAAAAGGCTTTCTCTGAAAATTAACCATTGATGGTTTAACTCTGGGAGTAAAGTACCACTACCCAATGCTACCTCAAAAGCACAACTCTGGGAACTTTAGCTCAGTGGTGCATGAGCTGATATTCCTCAACCCACATTAACGGTGGGAAGAAGACCCAACTGCAGGAGAGTGCCCTCTGCCCTCCTCACGCACAGTGCGAACCATAGTATTTCTAAAACCCACAACTATAATCAATATGTTTAAAATCTACTGTCCAAATTTAATCAATCAGGAGGTTTCACGCATAATCAAAGGAAGCTCTAACCCTGAATGTGAAACCTTAAATAAGCAGGTGTTAAGACTCGATAAGTTTAACTTTTACTTAGGTTTGGTTTTTGGTTTTTGTTGGTCTTACATTGTATACATTAACCAAGAGGCTTGGAGATAGACTAGCTAATGGCTTTGGCCAGAAGAAACTGATGCCACAGCAAAGGACTGAAGTCTATCAAGACACAAACCACATGCTCTGGCATATCCCAAATATACAGCTTAGACATGATAAACACCTTTTCAAAACCCTTCTGCACACCTTTTCTAAACCCTTCAGTTAGGAAATGGTTAAACAGGGAAGAAGGTAGCACCTGATTTTCAAAAAGCAATGATTTTCAACTTATGTTTAATGTCTATTTTCAATTATTTGCAAGTGAGCAAAACCCATTATTATCTGGATTTGAAATTTGAATTGCTTTTTGTTTTTAATTCAGCTTTTAACCTCAAAATCTGCCCGCTAATGAAGGAGATTCAAAATTAATGTCCCCATTAGAATATATATTTTATTCATTTGAGGAAACCTCTTCCATCTGTACTCTTCACACTAAATATGTAATCCAATCATTAAGTGTTCCTAATATTTTTACCTATAAGTATAATTTAGAAGTCCTTATGTTTTATAATCTTGTGATGTTTCAATATAATGTGGAACATATTCTTCTCATTCATTACAGATTAAGCTAAAATGTCTTTTAAGAAACTAAAGAGAACTATTTTTCCTTTAGCTTTTGCAATATGTGAAACCAAAGTATATATAATTTTAGACATATTTTATAAAGTGTGCCACCCATAGGGGTGTATAATCTGTAAGCGTTTGTGGAATCCTAGTCAACTTTCTCATCTACATCACTTTCAAAAGATGTTCTTAACCAAAAGTACTTTGTCTTTAGCAAACATTTCTTTGGTATCTTTTGATTTTAAATAACTGGCCTTAAGATGAAACAACATTCAGGGGGAAAGAATGCATATTATTGTCTTCTAAAGATCCTTTAGGATACCGACGTTTATTTCCGTCAAGCTGCTAAATTACTAGCCTGCTGTTCAAGCTACTAAAAACTGAAAGAAAGGTTCAAACTGGCACCTTCCCTACACCTGTATTTTTTTTAAAAAAATTCTTATGCATAACTGAAACACTTTCAAAGCAATCTCAACTTCGATAACTTAGGTCGCGACTACAAATTTGTAAATGCTAACATTTTCAAAATGGCTGAGACGCTTGCCCGGGTCCGCGCGGCGAACCCGGAAAGTGCGCCAACAGAGGCGCGAACACGCTGCGCTCCCGCCCATCCCGAGGACTTTTCCAGAAAGCCCGGGAGCAGCACCTTCCCGTGCCACCAGGGTGAAACCTGGCCCATGGGCCTCCCTTCCGCCTACAGGGCGCCAAGCCAGGGACCCTAGGGGCCCGAATCCCCGCAACTCTGTGTAACGAGGGGTTCTAGGCTATGGAGATTCTTCCCGGAGGAGCGAACCCCTCAATTTTCAGCTAGGAACGCAGTTTAAAATCATAGCAGCCCTCCCAGGTGCAAACCCCTCCAGTCTGCCAGCAAAGTTTGAATCTCGGGGACGCCCGCACCGACGCCCAAACATTCTTGGTGGGGGGGGGGGTCTGACTCAGGAAATCTCACGACTCTGTTCGCAGAGCGCCCTTGGAGACAGTGGGGGCCCAAGTGCGTAGCGAACCCCGAAATGTCAGAATGAAGGGAACCCCGAACAGAATTGACTAAGCCACTCGTCTCCCGAGGGCGAGGGTGCGCGTGTGCAGCCCGAACCCCACATCATAGCCGGGAACACTCCTCCGCCCCAAATCCGCGGGATTCAAGCAGACAGAACCCGCAACCCTCCATCGCCGCCCCCCCCCCCCCCCCGCCCCCGGCGGCTGGAAGCCGCGGCTCTCCCAAGCCGGCGTCCGTCGATGGTCTCCCCCCCCCCACCCCATCTTGGTTGGTAGCGCGGAGAGCTGCGCCCCGGTTCCCCGGAAGCCCGCACTCACCTGCGCGGCCATCACCCGCTGTCGCTCCGCAATCAGGCTGCACTTCTTGCACTGGCAATCCCGCCACATGCAGAAGCGCTTGTGGCCCTTGAGCGGCGACGCGTAGCCGTGGTTCCTGCAGCGAGCACATTTGGGCAGCCTCGGGGACTTCTTGCTTCCAGAGCCCAGGCCCGACGGCCCGGAGCCCGAGGCACCTCCGCTGCTCCCCGCTCCGGAGCCTCCGGCCGCTCCGGCCATCACCACGGCAGCTCTGCTGTAGCCTCCGGCTTTACCCTGCGGCGGGGCCCCGGGAGCGTGAGGAACCTCCGTCGGGGTAGAGGGCTTGCCGAATGTGTCGTCGTTCGGCATGGAGCTTCGTCTCCCGCTCCCGGATCAACCCGGCCGGCTGCCTTGGTCCCTAGAAGGAGCGCAGGAGGCGGGTGCACCGCAGCTGGACGTCTAGTCCAAATGAAGAGCTCGGGGAGTGGGTGGGGGGTTGTACCTTTTTTTTCCACTCTTTTGGCGGGCCTAGCACAGGACTTTTGGATACTTTTCAGAACCTTCCGAGGACTGCGTGGGCGGGAGAGGGCGCTACGTGGCCACGCCCACTGTCCCCCAACTCCATCCACAGCGCTTCTGCTGAGTGCAAGCTTGCACCAGCTGCAAAATTGCTACAAACCTCAGCCGGGTGCAGAGCACCAGCACGAGCTCCCTCTGCGCGCCCAGCTCCAAGGAATTGAGCTGAGCAGCTCCAAGGAATTGAGCTGAGCAGCTCCAAGGAATTGAGCTGAGCAGCTTTCGCTGCTTGGAGGAGGTGCAGACCACCCTGTGTGGTAGACTAGCTCCCTTCCCTCACCCCTAACGCCCGGGGAGGCCTGCTGGATAACTGAGACTAGCAGCAATTTTCTTCCCCCCACCCCCACTCCCAGATTGAAAGTCCAAGAAAGGCCGAGTCTTATGTTTTTGCCAAAGATCCTCAGTTCCTGGGGCTCACGCGCCCCAAAAGTTGAAGGCCTGGGCTTTCTGCCTCCCACAAACCCTGTTTATTTGCTCTCAGGATTTCTACCACCTGGCTCTAGATAGATAAATGTCACGTAAGGAGGTTCAGCTCTAGCCTGCTTTGCCTTTCCCTGTAGGCGTAGATAGCTTTTGCCTTTGAAGCGACTTCCTTTAGGACTCATGCAGGCATGTGGGTCTCGGATATTTCAAAGCTGAATGTGGCCAGGCATATTGTCTTCTCAGCACCTGGAAGGCTGGAGCAGAAAGTCCACCGTGAGTTCAAGGCCAGTCTATGGCCACGGAATGAGTTCCTGGCCATTTAGAGTTATAGAGACCCTGTCTTGAAATACATAAGTAAACAGATTTTTAAAATGCGAAACAGAGAGAGAGAGAGAGAGAGAGAGAGAGAGAGAGAGAGAGAGAGAGAGAGGAGAGAGAGAGAGAGAGAGAGAGAGAGAGAGAGAGACTGAACTGGTGCCAAGCAGAGTGACCGAATTTGTAATTCCCTCACGGTGGACCCTAAGTTTGCGGTCATCCTGGGCTAAGTAAAGAGAGATCCTGCACCCAAAATTTTAAAAATAAAAATATTGGAAATAGCCGGGCTTGGTGGAGCACGCCTTTAATCCCAGCACTCGGGAGGCAGAGGCAGGCGGATTTCTGAGTTCGAGGCCAGCCTGGTCTACAGAGTGAGTTCCAGGACAGCCAGGGCTATACAGAGAAACCCTGTCTCAAAATAAAAAAAACCAAAAAAAAAAAAAAAAAAAAGTGAATCTGGGAGGGGGATCATGCAGATGGAGACATAACTCAAAACTCGTTCCATGCTAAGATCTACTATTTTGTTGTATGGAAATGAACCTCACAACCCAACCCCCACCCCTTGCTCCATCACTCTGAACCTCACAACCCAACCCCCACCCCTTGCTCCATCACTCTGGAGCCTTCCCTAGGTTTCCCACCTGCTCTCTGGCCAGCGTCCTCTGTCCTCTGTCTTCACTTGCTGGACGGAGCAAATGCCCTCAAGGTCTGCTCAACAAATGTCCAGACTCCTGTGTCTCTCAAAGCCAGCACTCCCCGTGAAATCAGAATGTGTAGCCTGGAATGGCAGCTAATATCTGTTATCTCAGCTAGTGAGTTGTGAGTTCCAGGCCGGCCTGAGCAGCATACAAGATGAAATCCAGTACAGCCCTACCCCCTACTCCCAAAAAAGTCTGAGTCTCTGCAGGAGCCTTCATCTGGGCTATCTCTTTAGTCTTCCAGTGTATTCCTGGCACACAGCCCTCTGCCCCTGAGGGCTATGGCTGGGTACTGTTTTCTACATGAAAAAACAAGAATCTGATACCATGGTTTTTCTCTGCATCTCTTAGCCTCCTACCCCTCCAGCTCCGACCAGTACTGGCCTCTCTGCCTAGTGTCTCATCTCTAGGCTTGCAATTACATGTGTACCATCAGGAGACTGTCACTGCAACCCTCCTCTCCTGCATCTTACTAAAGTCAACACTCCCCTTCCATGTTAGGGCTGTTTTCCCAAAGGAGCACAGCCAGCCCCCTTGGCTCCTCATGGAAAAGGCTACCCAGTGGCTGTGCCTTTTTAGCAGTTTGGCATGGTCAGGCACCTACCTCTGAAATGCCCTAAAGTGCCTTTCACATTCCAATTCCCATACCTATCCCCTCTGTGCGAGTTCTTTCCATTCCCATTCACTGTCTAAAAAAATATATTTCAAAAAGAACCTTCTAGCTTTACAAAGAACTTTACGTGAGATGCCAGGGAAACTCCCCTTCAGAAAAGGGTCCCCATATAACCATTCACCTATCTTAGAGCTTCTTAAAGGATAGCCACTGCATCAGTCAGAGATATGCCTGTCCAGCAAAAGCCTCTCATTGTAAGACACAAGTCAGCCAGGCCTGACGGCAGAGGCCTGTAATCCCAGCTACTCTGAAAACTGAAGCAGGAAGATTTCAAGTTCAAGGTTAGTCTCAGCTACAGAATGAATTCAAAGCCAGCTTAGGCAATGTCATGAGATCCTGTCTTAAAATAAATAAAAAGACTGCTGGGTGTGGTGGCATGTTGTGTCTTCCTTTAATTTGGAGTCAGAGACAGACATATCTCTACATAAGCAAGTTCCCAGTTATCTGGGGCTAGTAATGAGATACTGTTGTGGGGTGGGTGGAGCTAGAGATGTAACTCAGTAGTACAGTACTTGTCTTTAGACCCTAGGTTCAATTCTCAATACCACAAATTAATTAATTGATTGGTTAATTAAAACAGATGCCTTCCAGCACTCGGGAGGCAGAGGCAGGTGGATTTCTGAGTTCGAGGCCAGCCTGGTCTACAAAGTGAGTTCCAGGATAGCCAGGGCTATACAGAGAAACCCTGTCTCAAAAAAAAAAAAAAAAAAGCCGGGGCGTGGTGGCGCACGCCTTTGATCCTAGCACTCGGGAGGCAGAGGCAGGCGGATTTCTGAGTTCGAGGCCAGCCTGGTCTACAAAGTGAGTTCCAGGACAGCCAGGGCTATACAGAGAAACCCTGTCTCGAAAAACAAAAAAAATAAAAATAAAAATAAAAAAAAAAACCAGATGCCAACTGCTATTAGCCAGCACTTATTTTTATTATTTTCACTTTAATAAACTGCAGCTGAATCATACCAAGGCCTGGTCCAGCCTTAGCAATTGAGACAGATAGGAGAAGAAGCTGCTGCAGAATCCAGACGATGAGGAACCTTTGATGGAGTGACTTCACTCTATATGGCTTAGAAGGAGGAACCTACACATTGTAGACCTTGAAACCCAGGAGGTTATAGAAAAATTAATAGCAAATGAGGCTTTTATTCATAAACCAGAGAGGACACATCATGCAGGAAAAAGCCACAAAGGTAGGAGAGGCTGGGTCTATATATACCCTATACCTCAGTAGGAGGGTGCTTGCTGGGCATGCATGAGGCCCTGAGTTCAATTCCCAGCACAGAAAATGGACCTCCACAATGAACAGTCCCACCTGATCTATTTATTTGTGCATTAAAAAGAAGTGTTTGTGGTCCTGAGGTGGAAGCCAGGGCCGTATGTGTACCACTGCCTCCTCTGCCCTTCTTTGTTTTTTTTTTGTTGTTGTTGTTGTTGTTTTGTGTTTTTTTAATTTAAGGCAGAGTCTCAGTAACATGCCCAGGCTGACCTTGAACTCTCTCTGCAGCCTAAGAAAGCCTTGAATTTTTGATCTGCCTGTCTCAGCCTTCCCATAGCTGAGATTATAGGCCAGTACAGTATTCTACAGGCCCAGCTCTTATAGATATTTTATAAATTCTGACCCCACTGTCCCTTTCTTTCCCAGAAACCAAAGCCCCAAAGAGATGGCACAGGTCTATACATAATTACTGAGATATATGCCCAGGACCCACTGACGGAGGGTGGGGGGCAGTTTTTAAATGTATCTTTAAAAATAGCTTTAAAAAAGTCTGAGCTAAAGCTTCTTAGTTAGGAAATTTAAACAATAAAATAAAATGATTGATAGATTGGGCTGCATCAAAATATAACACTTTGAGGCTTCAAAAACTATCATTTAAGCCGGGTGTGGTGGCGCACGCCTTTAATCCCAGCACTCGGGAGGCAGAGGCAGGTGGATTTCTGAGTTCGAGGCCAGCCTGGTCTACCAAGTGAGTTCCAGGACAGCCAGAGCTACACAGAGAAACCCTGTCTCGAAAAACAAAAACAAACAAACAAACAAAAAACTATCATTTAAAAAAATGAAAAAAATTAAACCATGGACTGACAAAATATTTAGAAATCATGTCTGGTAAACAACTTGCATCCATAATCTGTAAGGAACTGTTTTGATTCAAAACTTTAAAACAGGCCAGGGGGGTGGGGGCCCATTGGTAGAATACTTGCTCAGCATGCTAGCAGTCCTGAGTTTGATTCCTAGTACCACACACAAACATGTATACAGCCAGGCACTAAGTTACCCCGCTGAAAATGGTCACAAGAGCCGAACAGAGACACTTTAACAATAAAGAATAAGGCTAGACCCATAGGGAGGTGGGCAAAGTTCCTGAGGAACTGAAAATACTCACATAAAAGTGGAGATGACACCCTATGGATCTGACCCAAGCACGGCGAGTATGGGGGCAGATGGATTCCTGGGTTCATGTTCCAGCCAATCTAGCTGAGAGAGCAGGCTCTAAGTTCACTGAGAGACCTTGTCTCAAATAAAATAGAAGGCAGTAGCAAGCAAGAAAAATACCTGAAGTCAATCTCTGGCCTCCCCATGCATACATGCAGATAGGTTCCTACATACATGCAAACACTCACACATACAAAGACAAACACCACACACACACACACACACACACACACACACACACACACACACACCAAACAAAATCTAAATGGCCCAGAAACACATGAAAAGCTGTGTGGTACCATCAAAAGCACATGAAAACTACAATGAGTATCCCATCTCACCTACTAGGATATCTATCTATCTGTGGCTAAAAACAGGCTGGAGAGTATGCTCAGTGTAAGAGCACTGGCTGCCCTAGCAGAGGACCTGGGTCTCCGTTGGTTCCCAGCACTCGTATGGTGGCTCACAAATATCTGTCATTTCAGTCTCAGGGAATCCCGTGCCCGCTTCTGACCTGTGTGGCACCAGGCACATCTACATATATGCAAACAAAACACTCATGTATATAAGATTTAAAAAATCAAAAATAAAAACGCAGGTAAAACCAGGCATGGTAACATATATCTTTAAATCTAAGCACCCAGGCAGGGTAGTCTGGGATAAATAGTGATGCCCAGTCTCTCTCTCTCTCTTTTTTTTTTTAAATAACAACTACTAAACAAACAAACAAACCTCAGGCTTCAACAAGGTCAAGGGCAGAAGCATGGACCTTGGATACCAACCTCTGGGGCAACATGAACCGTGGAGGTCTTTCAAGGAGATCCAGTCTGGAAAATTAAACAGTCTTCATCTCGGACATCCAGAATTTGCTTGGAGCCAGGGTTGAGCATGCTGCCTGGGACCAGAGACCACGTTGATGTCTGTGACCTGTGCTGCCGCCTAAGGTTACTATGGTGCCCGTGCCCTGTGCGAAGACAGAGGGCCATGTTGATTTCTGTGTTTGACTGCCACCAGAGACTATGCTGGGGTCCATGCCACCTGCTGATGGCCATGTGGATTTCCGTGGTCTACACTGTCACCAGAAACTATGTGGAACTCTGATCTGTGCTTCCACTGACTTGCAAAGGCAAGACCGCCTCTTCTGCTTTGGTATCGATGACTGCAAGCTCACAGTAGAGAAAGACTCACAGAAGGCTTCTGTGGGAACCCCTAACCCTAGCCCACCTCCGAAAGTAACAGCCTAGATAGGAAGCCATTGAAATAAACTTAAAAATTGTGATAAGGATACTGAAGTGTAGCTCTTCACAATTGATGGCTTCCAACAGGAATGGGAAAGGACTCTGTTTTGGTTTGGTTTGGTTTGGTTTGGTTTGGTTTGGTTTGGTTTGGTTTGGTTTGGTTTTTCAAGACAGGGTTTCTCTGTATAGCCCTGGCTGTCCTGGAACTCACTTTGTAGACCAGGCTGGCCTTGAACTCAGAAATCTGCCTGCCTCTGCCTCCCGAGTGCTGGGATTAAAGGCGTGCGCCACCACACCCAGCGTTTTGTTTTGTTTTAAGGAGCTAGCCATTGGAAGTTTGACCATGTTCCAGTAAGTACATGGGGAACAGAAACTGGACTTTCTACCTTTTTTTCCTCTTCTTCCTCCTTTTCCTCCTCCTCCTTCTTTTTCTTTTCCCTGGAGGGACTGGTTAGTGAGTGTGATCAGGATATATTATGTGAAATTCCCAAATAATCAATAAAAATATTATATTAAAAAAATTAAAATAAGAGGCGGGCGTGGTGGCGCACGCCTTTAATCCCAGCACTTGGAAGGCAGAGGCAGGCAGATTTCTGAGTTCGAGGCCAGCCTGGTCTACAGAGTGAGTTCCAGGACAGCTAGGGCTACACAGAGAAACCCTGTCTCGAAAAACCAAAATAAAATAAAATAAAAATAAAAAACAAATCGCAGACAGACAACAGCAAATGCAGAGAAACTAAGATTCTCATAGATTGCTAACAGGAATCTAAAATAAATCTATTATTTAGCCACTTTGAAATTTTTATCACATGACCGGGGGAAAAAATAAAAACATAAAATTCATAGCAGTATTATTCACTTGAAACAATTCAAATGATCTATAGACAAAATGTGCCGTACCTATATGAAATATTAATTTACAATCAAAGGGAGTGGTGTGATAGCAAATGTTCCAGCATAGGTGGCCCTTAAGAGCATCCATACCTGTGGGACTAGGGAGATGGTCCAGTGGGGAAAGTCCTGGCAGCACAAGTGTGAGGATCCCAACACCCATGTGAGTGCCAAGCAATCAAGACAGCTCGGCTAGACTCGCAACTCCCGAGAGGCAGAGACAAGATTCTCAGAGACAAGGTGGCTTGCTAGACAAGCTGAGCAAGTGAGCTGGGTCTTTGAAAGACCCCGACTCCGTATATAAGGATGGGAGAGATTGAGGAAGACCCTCAATGCCATCTGTGGGCTTCCACATGCATGTCCACACATGTACATCAACACATGTGAGCACCACTCTACATATGCATCAACTCCCCACACACATATTGTGTGTAAAAGAGACCAGATTTTACACACCATTTATTTATGTGAACTGTTCAGAGGAGTAAATCAATACAGAGAAAAAAGGGGCTAGCGATAACTAAGGATTCTGAGTAGGAACTGAGAGTGAGTATAAATGGGTATAAAGTACTTTTATGAAATAAGACAATGGTCTAAAAGGACTTCAGAGCTCTGCAAATTTACAAAAATAAGAGTATAAGTAAAACAGGTAAATTTTCTGATATGTATTTAAGGTAGCAGATTGGAATTTTGAATGAAAAGAAAACATTCATGTTACACACGATGTTTTAATTTTCAAAATATAAGTAACTATATCAACAGAGTGAAGTAGCTTACTGAATTATCTGTAAATAACAGGATCATGCTCATCATTTTGTCCAATAGGACTCTCCTATTTTGTCATCCAGTTGGTTTGGAATTACAATGATGAACACAGGGCCTCCTTGTGTTAGGTACATGCTATCACAAAGCGGGTCCCAAAGATCTTCTGATCTTTTCTTATTCTTTTGTTTATTTATTTATTTTTATTTTTTTTTCCTCGTTCCGGTCAACCCTGCTCGCTCTGGTCTGCCCTGCTCGCTCCGGTTGACCCCGCTTGCTCTGGCTGTCTTCTTTTTTTTTTAAGTATATTTATTTATTTATTTAATGTGTCTGGATGTTTTACTTGCATACATGGTTGTGCATGATGAGATTCAGGGAAAGGTTCAAGGAGGTCACAAGAGAGTGTTGGGTCCGCTGGGACTGAAGCTACTGATGGTTATGAACCACCATCTTGATGCTGCAAATCAAACGGGGGTCCTCTGCCACGGCAGTCAGCACTCATAAGTGATGAGACATCTCTCCAGCCCCTCATCCTTCTAAATTTTTTTAAATAGGGAAGCATTACTTATACTATAAAAAAAACATGCTTCAGTTTATTGGCAAGGCTGTGTATAGTGACCTTAAACAAGCTACATAGCTAGCTGCTTGGTGACTTAACCATATCACCAGTGAAAAGGAAGGGGTGACAATGCCAACCTCAGATGATTGTAGGAAAGACTAAGGTTGCTGATATTAGTGACATATTTATAAAATTATCTGACACATGGCATTTTATCTGTTGTTCTTCCCATGATGGAAAGAGAAGAAAGAACACGGAATGTGAATCCTTGCCTTCTACATGGGGGAAGAACCTGTCTGGAGGGGTGTTCTATCTGAAGGCACTTACAGTAAATGTACTTACTTTTCATTTTGTCTGGTTTGTTTCAGGTCATGAAGTAACTAGTCAAGGGAAAATTCTCCGGGGTTCGTTTTGACATAGACTATCATCTGAGATGCAATCTGGGTGAACACGCTCTATCAGCCCATGGTGTCAGATACGTGGCTGAGTCCAGTGACCTGATGATGGATGTGCGCGAGCCATGTCTCAGGAGCGGGGTGAGCAACTGAACTGAAAGCAGAAGAGGAAGCAGACCAGGGATTTTGCCTCAGGCTAAGCATTTGTAGAGATGGAAGAGCTATCCTGTACTTTCAGAGGATCTGAGGAGTCATAAAGAGAAAAACAGGACATTCTAGGTCACTGGAACAATGGATGGAAGTGTGGGTGTTGGGAGCAAGCCCGAGGGTTGGGGGAGAGGGCACAGACATGCCAGTCTGGAACAGAGGAGGCAAGACGAAGCCCAGCAGGAGATAAGCGTGGGCTGATAGCATGGCACCTAGCCTGCCAGTGGGCCTGTTGGCGTCTCTCCTCTAGGCGAATGGAGGATGATGGAGGCTTTTGTCCTTGAGTCGGTTCAGGAATGAAAGTGGGTTCCACTAATCATTGTGCGACTTGAACAAACCACTCAGTGTATTTGAGCCTTCTGGCCTTAAGTGAGGACAATAATATCATAGGAATTAGAGATATTTGTGAAATGTCGAGAATGATGCCTGCCACTAGAAAATGTTTGATCACTGTTGTTAATAGATTGTAGTACAGATTGGGAGGAGCAGAAGGAATTTGAAAGCAGATAACACTGGCAGGGACCCTAAGTATTCAGGAAGACGGCTGTGCCTCCAACGACAGAAACAAGTGGAAATGGTCAGCCACTTTCTCCACACATTTGAATGAACTCCAGCAGGTGTACACACACACACACACACACACACACAGAGAGGGCTGGCAGTCAGAGCTGTGGCATTACGGTAGGAATAGAGGCTTTGCAGTCACTGGGCCTGTGTTAGGTGCTGGACCTCCCCACTTTCCAGCTTCGTGTCTACAGGGCAGTCACTTGCTACCCTTCCCCTCATCTGGAGGCTGGAAACAACTTGAGGACTTCCATGAAGATGCCACCTCTGTGTGTAAGAGAGTGGGTGTCATGGCCATGATCTCCCAGAAGACGAGCAGTAGTGTAAGAGGTGGTGTGAAGCTCAGAATAGTGAGCTAGGCAGGAGCTGGAGGATGGGGGGGGGGCATTTATTAGTTCTTCCCAAACAGGTTTTACCAAGATCAAAAATAGGAGGCCAACTAAAGGCCTGGAAGTAAATGACAAAGTTTCTGGGTAGGAAACCCTGCCACCAAGCTGACTCTGCTCACAATCCTAGAGCATCCAGAGCCAAACCTGGGCCCTTAAGAAGACAGTGGGTTCCAAGAGAGGACGCGTCCATCGTATGCAGCACCCTGGCTGGCCAGCAAGGTGAGGGTTCCCGAAGGAAGCAGCAGGGCCACACAAGAAAGGAAGGACTTGGCCTTGATCAACAGGGGCCACCACTATGTCAGAAGACGGGCTCATAAGCAGGGACTGTGAGCTATCACCCAAATAAAAAGCCTATTTTTCTCTGTTTAAGAGTACAGTGGTCTCAGCCGGGCAGTGGTGGCTCACGCCTTTAATCCCAGCACTTGGGAGACAGAGGCAGGCAGATTTCTGAGTTCGAGGCCATCCTGGTCTACAAAGTGAGTTCCAGGACAGCCAGAGCTATACAGAGAAACCCTGTCTCGAAAAAAATGAAAAAAAAAAACAAAAAACAAACAAACAAAAAAAAGAGTACAGTGGTCTCACTGGGGCATGGTAATGCACACCTTTAATCCCAGCAGTCAGGAGGCAAAGGCAGGTAAGTAGGTCTCTGTGAGTTTGAGGCCACCCTGGTCTACACAGTGAGTTCCAGGACAGCCAGGGCTAAATAGAGATGTTCTGTCTTTAAAAATAATAATAAAATAAAATATTTAAAAGATAGAAAATATAGTGGTTTGCGTTTTTTTATTCTAATAAAAATTAAGAGGTATAAAATTTTGGGTATGTTTAAGAAAAGGTTATCATCTAGGGAAATCACTTAAGTAAAGTGACCTACAGAAAATGGACTCATAGTCCAGACCAAACAAATTAAGGATTACATTTTACAGATTAGTATAGGATTTGGAAGATGGCACGGTAGATAAAAGGGGTGAATGGCTTTGGTCCCTGCAATACCAAGGCGGAAGGAGAAAACAAAGTCATGAGAGATATCCTCTGATCGTCACACATGTGCCATGGCAGGAACACAGATGAATGAATAGATTTTATTTCATTTCAGTTTAAAAGATAATTGTCCTAGTTGGATTTAACTGTCATCTTGACACAACTTTCTAGAGTCATCTAAGAGCCTCAGTTGAGAAACTGCCCGGATCAAATTGTCCCAGGACATGTCTGTAGGGATTATCTTGGTTGTTGATTGGTATAGGAAGGACCAGCACATTGAAAGTGGCACCATCCCCAGGCAGGCAAGCCTGAACTGTACAATAAAGCTAGTTGAGTATTAGCTGGCCTGCAACTACCTAGGAGAAGCTAGAAAGATGGCTCAGCAGTTAAGAACACTTACTGTTCTTTCAAGGGTTCAATTCCAAGCACCCACATAGCTGCTCCTAACTGTCTATAACAGGATCGGATGCCCTCTTCTGGCGTGCAGATGGACACGCAGACAAAGCACACGTTTACATTAAATAACTAAGTCTTAAAAAAAAAGAGAGAGACTTTCAAAATAAACTAGAGGTAAGGTGCAGCTTAGCTCAGGTATATATTCTATTGTGTTCTGTAGCCCCTAACTTGGTGATTTCTCAGTCTGCTAACAACACGGAAGCAAAACACGTTAGCAAAGCTAATTGTGCCAAGATAAATAACACTGTAAGCATACTCATGTTCTTTTTAAAAATTATTTGAAATACAATTTTATTCTGATTCTTAACTAAAAGAACAGAAATGACCTTAACAAACAAGATTTCACCACTGAATATTGTGATGCGACTGTAGTAGTCTTATCTTTGAAATCCAGGAAGGAATCAACTCTGTTCCAAACAGCTAATTATGCAAGTCCAAAAAAAGGAAGGTGTGTTTACTGCCACATTCACTCCGAAGCCCATTCATCATCTCCTCCAGCATCCCAATGAAATACTCACTCTGCTTAGCTAAATAAGGTGACACACGCGCGCTGCACCACTGGCTGGCATCACAGAACAGTTGCCTATAAAACTAGACTTCTGACGCAGGGCTCAAGCTTCACTTTCTCACAGGTCACCATCCTCATCCAGGAGAGCAGTCATCTGAGCAACCTCTAAATCATGCTCGTGCTGTCCATGACCACCTCAAGTGGGGCAAGAGCCGGTATGGCAACAAACTCCAAGTTAGGATCTCCAGCGAACTTTCTGGCAGCCAGAGGAAGGGCTTTTCAATGTTGTGGTTACTTTTGGCAGAAATAGAATAGTACCAAAGACTCTTCTCTCGGTGGAAGACAGTGGATTTTGCCTTCACATCCCTATCTTTAACATCGACTTTGTTGCCACACAATACAACGGAGATGTTTTCACACACATGTACCAGATCTCTATGCCAGTTAGGCACGTTATTGTAAGAAACTCTAGATTGGGCTTGGATGTAGGAGCCATCGCGCCCCCCCCCCCAACTTCTCCTGGCCGGCTGTGTCCCACACATTGAACTTGATGTGTCCTCTGTTGGTATGGAAGATGAGTGGGTGCACCTCCATGCCCACGGTGGCTACATACTCCTTCTCAAACTCACCCGTCAAATGGCGCTTCATGAAGGTCATCTTCCCAGTTCTGCCGTTACCTACCAGGATGAGCTTGAACTGAACCTGCCGCTCTCCCTGGGCAGCCATTGCTGCGATCCTTCCAGCAGTGTCTGTCCAACTGAAGCTGGAAAGATGGCAGACAGGCCCATACTCGTGGGTTTTTTTGTTTTGCTTTTTTTTGTTTGGTTGGTTGGTTGATTGGTTTTGGTTTTGGTGTTTTGTTTTGTTTTGTTTTGTTTTTTACTATGGGCCTCTGTCGAACAATAAAATGAGTATTTTCACATCTATACCCAGTATCATGCATTTTACCAAGCTTTTTTCCTTTTTTTCTTTTAATAAAAAAAAGCCTTATCAGGTTTCTACCAATTCATGGGGAAAACCTGTACTAAATTTTAGAGATGTGTTATAAGAACAACAATTTCACCTATGTGAGAAAGAATGGTGAACTATGAAGAAATGACATCATGATAGAAACATTGTTTTGAAGCCAAGGACTAAATTAATAGGTATGACTATTTTTGCACATTATCCAGAAGCCACCTGCAACTATAAAATAAAAATTAAAAAAAAAATCAATCTGTTCATCTAGTCAGATATAGTGATTCATGCTTTCAGTCCCAGCATTCCGGAAGTGGAAGATCAGAGTTCAAAGTTACTCTCTACAACATATCAAGGCTGAGGCCAGCCTGGAATACATTAATAAACAAACAAACAAACAAATAAATCTTAAAAATCACATTCACCGATGTAGTTCTAAAATACACACACACAAAATACTACTTGGGTTGACAATGTGACTACTGCTAGCTACTGGGATCTTTTTTTTTTTTTTTTTTGGTTTTTCGAGACAGGGTTTCTCTGCATAGCCTTGGCTGTCCTGGAACTCACTCTGTAGACCAGGTTGGCCTCGAACTCAGAAATCGGCATGCCTCTGCCTCCCGAGTGCTGGGATTAAAGGCGTGCGCCACCACGCCCGGCAGCTACTGGGATCTTTAAGAGATCAAAATATTGGACTGGAAAGATGACTCAGAGATTAAGAGCACTGACTGCTCTTCCAGACATCCTGAGTTCAATTCCCAGCAACCACATGGTGGCTCACAACCATCTGTAATGGGATCTGATGCCCTCTTCTGGGAGAACCAGGAGTTAGTACCACCTCAAACTGGTAGTAAAGGCCATTTAGGAGGCAGAGGCAAGTGGATCTCTGTGAGTTCCTGGGCAGTTGGTTTATATAGTGAGTTCTAAGCTAGGAAAAGCTACATAGTGAGACTCTGTCTCTAAAAAAACAACAAAATGAAACAACCCCCCAAAGAAACCTTAACAACCCTAGCTGGAAAAGCCCAGGAAAGGCCGCATCCCCAGGCCCATTAGGAGGAAAACTCACTTCAGTCTCCTGCTCTAAAACCTGCTGACTCGCTATAAGGCTTGTATAGCCTGAGAGGATGGGTTTTACATATTTACATGGCTAAGAGGGAAAAAAATCAAAGATAGACTGTTTGGAGTTACATGAAAATGATATTAAATTCAAATTTCAGGGTCCTCAAATTTGGAACACAGTCTCCATTCTTTCCCATTTGTAACTATTTTGTTGTTTCACCAGTTCTTCTGGAGACCATAGAGACCATAAATCTCAACATATTTAATAATTTTCCCTAAACAGTGTGTGGCACAAGCTGTAAAAATCCCTTCTACATACATTTGAGACTCAATGTCTGAAATAGTAAAATAAAGATATACTAGAAGCCGATAACACATTTAGAACTAAGTATCAAGTGTTTTCTAGAAGGCAAATTTGGTCTAAAATGATACCCCTGTCTGCCTTTCAAACAGCCATCCAGGACCCTCCTGGCTTAAGCATCAGATTATCAAGGGAGATGGGCTTGCCGATAAATAAAATGTTCTCCTGGAAAGAGTGTTAGAGACAAGGGCCTTTGGAGGACGCAGCTGCCAGTGTTCCCTGGCAGGGGTCTGCAGGCCAGCCTTACCAGGTAGCCCTGTGAGATATGTGACCCAGCAGAGGGTCATATACAGTCAGAGATACAGATAGGCATGCAGATTCCAGAAATAAAAACAAAGTACATGTGGCTGAACCTGAGGGGCAGAGCCAAGCCAGCATGGAGCCTGGAGATTGGCTGAGGATGACAGGAGTAATTAACACAGCTTTCCATGTGCCTGACACAAGTGTTTTCTTCTTCTTCTTTTTTTTTTTTTTTTTTTTTGTTTGTTTGTTTGTTTGTTTGTTTTTTCAAAACAGCGTTTCTCTGTATAGCCCTGGCTGTCCTGGAACTCACTTTGTAGACCAGGCTGGCCTCCAACTCAGAAATCCGCCTGCCTCTGCCTCCCGAGTGCTGGGATTAAAGGCGTGCGCCACCACACCCAGCCCACAAGTGTTTTCTGTTAGTTCATTCCATTAACGTAGTAGCACTTGACCTGGATGGGTCGAATTATTCATTATTCTCACTTTATAGATAAGGACTTTGGGCCTCCAAGGTTCTATACTTCTCACTCTAAATGAAGAGGAGTAATAGTGGTTGGCTCCAGGCAATAATAATAATAATAATAATAATAATTTTTTATCCTTTCAAGACAGGGTTTCTCTGGCTGTCTTAGAACTCACTCTGTAAATCAAGATGTCTTCAAACTCACAGAGGACTCCACCCCCTGCCTCTGCCTCCTGAGTGCTGGGATTGGGATTAAAGGCATATGCCACCATGCCCAGCTACACATTCTTTTTTTTTTTTTTTCCCTTGTTCCGGTCAACCCCACTCGCTCTGCTCGACCCCGCTCGCTCCGGCCAGCCCCACTTGCTCCCGGCCGCCCCCGTACGGCCCCCGCTTGTTCCAGCCAGCCCCGCTCGCTCCGATCGGCTCTGCTTGCTCCGGTTTGACCCCGCTTGTTTCGGCTGTCCCCGTTCGGCCCAACTCGCTCCGGCCCTGCTAGCTCCGGCGTCCCCGCTTGCTCCGGCCGTCTCAGTTGGGCTCCACTCGCTCCGGACAGCCTGGCTTGCTCCGGTTGGTCTCTCCGGTCCAAGGATTCATTTCTTATTATTCTTCATAAGTACGCTGTAGCTGACTTCAGACGCACCAGAGGAGGGCGTCAGATCTTGTTACGGGTGGTTGTAAGCCACCATGTGGTTGCTGGGATTTGAACTCATCACCTTCAGAAGAGCAGTCGG
>LR749550.1:3199079-3218764 GCA_902729485.2 Mus minutoides
AGCTACACATTCTTAACCACATCCAAGATGCCGTTTCTCATCTATCGTCCCTCATTGGTGGCAGTAGCTGGGAGGTAGTGGCTCAGCCTGTAATCCTATCATTCTGAATCAGGAATGCAAGGTCATCCTGGGCTCTATACAGCAGGGCCCTATCTATAGAAACAAACCAATAGCAAAAAGGTGTCCACAGGAAACAAGGAGTAGACATGAAGAAGTGAGGTATATCTCAGGTCCTGGGACTTTCTGATAACTCTATGAAGTGGTAAGGACTTCACCAGGGATGTTGACGTTGGGGACTCTTGAAGCTACCTCAGACAAACCAGAGGACAGGCAATTAAGTGTTAGTTATGTTACAGACAATAAAGCCCATAAAAATTAGATAAAGGAGATAAGGAAGATCCTGGCCTTATGACTTTGGTCAAGGAGATGGCCTTCAAGTCAGTCTTTGGATCCCAAAACCAAGGAACTATAAAATCTACAAAAATATTATAAGCCTCCTATGCTTGGTATATTCCTAACTATATCTCCAACATAAAGACCAGCACCTCTTATGTTGGAGCAGCTTGGTAATATTTGTTGAATCTAAAAATGGGTTTGAAATATATATACATGTTTGGGGACTGGAGAGAAGACTCAACAGTTAAGAGCACGTGTTCTTGTGTAAGACCTGAGTTCCATTCCCAGCCACCACATGGTGGTTCACAGCCATCCATAACTCCATTCCAGAGTGCGGTGGTTTAAATAAGAATTAGCCTCAGAGGCTTATTAACTTGTATGCTTAGCCATCAGGGAGCAGTACCATTTTAGAAGGTTTAGTGAGTGTGGCATTGTTGGAGTGGGTGTGGCCTTGTTAGAGTAGGTGTGGCCTTGTTGGGGCAGGTAAGGTCTTGTTGGAGGAAGTTTGTTCACAAAAGGTAAGCTTTGAGGTTTCAAAAGCCCATGCCAGGTTCAGTCCTTTCTCTCTCCCTGCTGCCTGTGGATCAGAACATAAAGCTCTCAGCTACTTCTCCAGCACTGTGTCTGCCTGGGTACCTCCATGTTCATGATCAGGGACTAACCCCCTGAAAATGTAAGCAACCCCCCCCAATTAAATGCTTTCTTCTGTAAGAGTTGCCTTGGTCTCTTCACAGTAAAAGGACATTAACTAAAACACAAAAGAACCAGTTTCCTCATCTGACCTCAGCAAGCACTGAGCTCTTAGGAGTGCACGCACATACATGCAGGCAAAACACACATAAAATGATCAAATCTAATATATATATATATATATATATATATATATATATATATATATATATTAGATATATATCATATTTGTCAAATTTTATATGTGTGTGAGTGTGTGTGTTTGTGCATATGTATGTATGTGTATATATATATATATATATATATATATATATATATATATGAACAGGTAATATGTTTACATGGTTCAAAAATGAACATGATACAAAATGAAATTCTTTTCACATCTTGGTCAGCAAGCTCCTCTCTTAAGAGACAAATGCAAATGGGTGTTATGTTTTTTGAAGTTTTTGTTTTGTTTTGTTTTCAGAGTTATGAGCATGTATAAGCAAATATATAATGTGTGTCACTCTTTCAGGTGGGAGTCAGAGACAGGGTTTCTCTGTGTAGCCCTGGCTGTCCTGAAATTTATTCAGTAGACCAGGCTGACCTAGAACTCAGATGTACCTGCCATTGCCTCCGGAGTTCTGGGATTAAAGGTGAGCATCACCACCGCCACTGCCCCTCATGTGCCAGCTCTTACCTCTTCCCATACGAATACATCTTAATGTAAGTCATGGCATAAGGTGTGTGCAGTGTTCACTGCCCACAGGGAGATTCTTCTTAAGGATCTTCCTATGTCTAATCAGTTTGTTAGGGGTTGCATTTGGGGCACCCACAGAGGCTCCTGTACTGAAGGCTTGCTCCCCTGTTGAAGCAGTAGGCCTTTGGGGGAATGATTGTGTTGTGAGAGTTCCATTCTCATAAACAGATTAATGTATTGATGGGTTCACAGTTGAATGAGCTATTGCTATTGGGAGGTGGTAGAAAGAGTGGAGAAGTGGAACCTGATTGGAGCATCACTTCCGGACAGACACCCCATCCTTGATCACCTTCCTCTACATCCAAGCACCAGAAAGTTCTGCCTTAACTCAAAATGGAATCAAAGGAGCCAGTTGACCTTGGACTGAAGCGTCAGAAACAATGAACCAAACCACCTCTTTTTAAATAATTGTTTCTCTCGGGGGGGGGGGGGGGGGGGGGGGGGGGGGGGGGGGGGGGGGGGGGTTGGGTCTCTCAGCAACCCCAAGCTGGCATCTCACTGCAGCTGTATCCACTGCATGATGCTTCTCTTTCATCCGCCTTTCAACCTTGGCCCTGTGGGTGTGTTCTTCATTTGCTACCAGAAATAGGATTACAACCTGTGATAAACAGGAGTCGAATGAGCTGGGTGAGGGAAGCAAAAGGCCATAAAAGCACAGTGGTGCAATTTTGCTTCTTTCCATTAGCAAGAAGTTCCCATCACACATGTCCTGAAACAGTCCTTGCCAAAGGTGACCCAGTCTAGTGAGGGACACTGGGCTTTGCGTCAACAAACTTGCATTGTTCCTTATGACCTGCTGTTGGGAGCGGCTGTCTTTTGACCCAGGCAACTTCTACCTTGGAGAGTTCAACTTTGCCCCAAGGATCACCCCAGCTGAGCTACTTGATTGTTTACATCCTCTCCAGGAGGAGTGGGGAGGGTCTGGAGTACCCAGCCACTCCCTACCACCTACTGTGTACAGTTCTGCCTTTAATTAAAAGTGCCCTGGGGAGCCGGCCTTTAATCCTGGCACTCCGGAGGCAGAGGCAGATGGATTTCTGAGTTCGAGGCCAGCCTGGTCTACAAAGTGAGTTCCAGGACAGCCAGGGCTATACAGAGAAACCCTGTCTCGAAAAACCAAAAAAAAAAAAAAAAGTGCCCTGGGGCTGGGGGTGGGGTGGGACGGGACTAGAGTCTACGGGCCTGGCAAAACTATAGGAGCCCCATCTAAGTTACTATAGGCAAACCGTTATTCTTGCTGGTTAAAGGTTTTTCAGGTACAGTCTCTTGGGGTAAGGGAGGATTCACACCCCTGTAAATAACCCCTTGCTCTGAAGGGAAGCCCAGCTCACTCATCAGCTCCCCCAGAGGGTACTTTGGCAGAATTCCACCTCAATTAGGACCTTAGAGGGGTAGATGTTTATGGTTCTCCGTGGGAAGGAATTTTAGCAACATCTGCATTCCCTTGGACAGCTGCAGGCTCCCTCTTGAGTATTTCACTTCTCGGCTAGTCCGGTAGTGGTCCAGGACTGTGAAGATCGTAATGGGGTAATGAATGCACATAGACTGCAAAAGCATGCAGAACTCGAGAGGGAAGAGTTCGTGTACATTAGGGTGATGTCACGCTGTCACAATTCTCTCTTATTCTTAGTCTGTCTGAGGTGGATTAGTTACTGTTGACAGGAACAGGATTCTCACTTTGGTGACAAAAATGATTTAAAACAAAGACCAGTGTCACAACAGCCAGAGGTTTTCATTTCTGGGGCTTACACCATGGAAGGAGAGACCCAACTCCCAAAATTTGTCCTCTGACCTCTACACACATGCTGTGATACATCTGCCCACACATATACATGTGTGCACAGGTATTATGTGTTTTTTAAAAGATTTATTTTTGGCCAGGTGTGGTGGCGCACGCCTTTAGTCCCAGCACTCAGGAGGCAGAGGCAGGCAGATTTCTGAGTTCAAGGCCAGCCTGGTCTACAAAGTGAGTTCCAGGACAGCCAGGGCTATAAAGAGAAACCCTGTCTTGAAAAACCAAAAGAAAGATTTATTTTTATCACACATGTATGAGTGTTTGCCTTTGTGTCTGTATGTGTGTACCACACGTGAATATGGTGTCCTCTAGATGAGAAAACGAAATTAAAAGAAAAGGAAAGGGCATGTCTGCTCCTAGGTGTATGGTGGAGGAGAAAGTTAGATATAAAGGCAGACACATCAGGGAGAGTCCAGATATGGTCATGACCCTGAACCACATGGGGAGAGGGAGCGGGGAATCAAGTACAGTAGCCAGGGGGCCAAAGGTGCAAAAGGATACAAAGAGTTACATAACGAAAATGTCTGGATTGTATAGAGAAGGGTCTCTGGGGGAAGGGCAGCCCAGCCCCTGGGCTGGGGAGTTCAGGGTAGAGAGCAGGGTATGCTAGCCATACACTGTAACAGGTAAGGACTGAGGGATACTGGGAAAATCCAGAGGCCAGATTTGCTTTGATGTGTTAAATAGGCACCTCAGTGCTTGTGGGTGTGGGTGTGAAACTTAACACCTGCAAAAGCCAGAAGAGGGTGTCAGATCCTCCATCCAGTGCTGGAGTCACAGAGGGTTGTGAGCTGGGGGTTCACCAAGATCCTCTGCAAAGGCAGCCAGTGCTCCTAACTACCGAGCCATCTCTCCAACCTCCAATAAAATTTTAAAAGATAAAAAACAAAACAAAACAAAACAAAGATTTAAAATGGATGCGGTGGGATAACGCTCAATATGCTGACACTAACTGAATGCGTGAAGTGGATGGTGTGAATTAAAACTCGGGAGAAGCCGGGCGTGGTGGTGCACGCCTTTAATCCCAGCACTCGGGAGGCAGAGGCAGGTGGATTTCTGAGTTGGAGGCCAGCCTGGTCTACAAAGTGAGTTACAGGACAGCCAGGGCTACATAGAGAAACCCTGTCTCGAAAAACCAAAAAAAAAAAAAAAAAAAAAACCTCGGGAGAAGCCGTACCTCAAATGCTGTGGTGGGAAGGTAAGGAAGACGGGGAGGAAGGAGGCCTAAAAAAAACCCAGGAGCAGCAGAGGCAAGATTGTGCGGGAAGGGTAGGAGTGGTACAGCCCAGCTCACCCTAAGAGCTTCATCTTAGTCCGCACTCAGCCTTCAGATGGCAGAGACCTTGGGGAAAGCTCCTTCACATCTGTGTGCTTTCTTTGCCTTGCGATATGAAAGGAAGGGGGAAAGGAAGGAGAAATGAAGTGAGAACGGGAACGGACCTCCTGACGACTTAGGTCTGCAGTTTGCCTCTTGGCTGGGCTGGAGGAGGAGCAGAGGAAAGCCAGAGATAGGCAGAGCGCAGATATTTCTCCGGGGCCTTCCCCTCCCGTCCTCCTGCTCCGCATCGCATCCTGCCCTCCCCTTGACCTCTAGGTCTTTGTTCAGCTTCCATCAACCTGGAAGTCCTTGCAGTAGGACTGCGTGTGAGGCTCGGATAAGGTCAAGGTCACGAGGCGGCCCGGACAGGAGCCACGCAGGCTGGTGTTACTCCATTTCTAGTTAGTTGGTAGACCTTGGGAAAGAAGCAGATTGAGAAAAAACACGAGGGGAAACCACCGTGACCTCTCCAAGCAGAGAGGTCTTTTTCTATTCCTTTCTAGTATCTACTTATAAAGAGAACATTCCCTCATTAATTTTCCATAGCATCTGTTAGTATATGGTAGGAAGCTGCACTCCATTACACACACTTTAATTTTTTTTTTTTTTTTGGTTTTTTTTTTGAGACAGGGTTTCTCTGTGTAGCCCTGGCTGTCCTGGAACTCACTTTGTAGACCAGGCTGGCCTCGAACTCAGAAATCCACCTGCCTCTGCCTCCCGAGTGCTGGGATTAAAGGCGTGCGCCACCACGCCCGGCACACTTTAATTTTTTATTGTGGTGAAGTATGCATTTTTTTGCCCCACCTTTGCCATTTTAAGTGAACCATGCAGTAGCCTTAATCTAGTAACATGGCTGTGCAACTGTCACTGTCATCCACATCTATTCATTAGTGAGACAGAACACATAACAAGTGCAGGATCCCAAATGTTCCTCTCCACGGTCCCTGACATTTGCGTGTGCCGTGTAACTGCCACCTGGCCCTTCTCATCCATTTTCTCTTAGCTCTTTGCTTTTGGTAAGTGTAAGCCTTTGCTTGAGGAGATGGGCTAAAAGAACAGAGCATGGTTCTTCTGCTGGAGGCTTAGGTCTTCTGCAGCTTGCAGGATCAGTATCTCAAGGTTTCATCCCTGCAGGCTTAAGTCCCCAAGGACTTGGGACAGGGAAGGCCCAGTGCAGGGACAGGAACAGAGTGCGTCCTAGATTTGCTGTCTTGCAGCTCAATAGACTTCCCTTGTCCCACATCCCAGAGCCATGTCACAGACTACAACATTATCATTAGAGAGTTCTCAAAATTCTCAGTGCAGCCAAACAGCCCAGGATTCTTCCCAACACAAGGCCAGGTGACACCTGCTACTCCCTGCCGTTTGTTGAGCAAGACATCCACATCAGGGCCTTGACAGTGACTTCAAGAGGTCTGCTTGCTTTATGGGGCAATTCGAAATGCTCCATTTTCTCATTCTGTAGAAAATGAAGATGTGGAAATTAAAAATGTTTAGAATTTGCTTTTTGTTTTATTTTGTTTTGTCTCCTTTTCATTATTTAAGTTGGGGATGCTTAGAGGTAAAGGGAAACTACAGGATTAGAGTACAGTTTATCAAACAAGAAAGAGACCAGCTGGGCGTGGTGGCGCACACCTTTAATACCAGCACTCGGGAGGCAGAGGCAGGCGGATTTCTGAGTTCGAGGCCAGCCTGGTCTACAAAGTGAGCTCCAGGACAGCCAGGGCTAGACAGAGAAACTCTGTCTCGAAAAACCAAAAAGAAAAAAGAAAAAGAAAAGAAAAGAAAAGAAAGAGACCAGTGAGAGGCTGGAAAAGGAACTCCTGCTACATATTCAAAGAGGCAAATAAATAAATAAATTACACAGTTTCCCCCAGAAACCCAAAAGAGGACAAAACCAAATAAAATGCAAAATCTTTCCACCCCAAGTGCTCTGTTCTCCCTCCCTCCCTTCTTCCAACATCACTACCTGCAAATGGCACTGTGTGCTTTTAACCTTCATGTGAAGTCCTTGGGTGTCTCTTGTGTTTTATTCACTATAGAGCATGCAGGAAATAGTCAACAGAGACACAGGAGGAACTGGGTACAAAGGCACAGATTCTAACACCAGAAAGTGGTTATGGCAGAAGGGGACGAGGTGGTCTCTAAGGAGAGTCACCTTGCTCAGAGGGAAATGTATTCCTTCTGAAGATTTACACTGTAAGTTCCGGAAGGAAGGAAGGAAGGAAGGAAGGAAGGAAGGAAGGAAGGAAGAAAGAAAGAAAGAAAGAAAGAAAGAAAGAAAGAAAGAAAGAAAGAAAAGAAATTCCAGGGGAGATGTAATAAAATTTGGTGGTGATGGTGTCCTGAGAAACAGTTTCTCTCATGTTGTAACCCAGACTAGCCTGTAACTCACTCTATAGCATGGGCTGGCTGACACTTGAGGCAGCTTCCTGGGGGCTGGGATTATAGCTATAGAAGAAAACAACAAAACAAAATATGTTTTTTTATAGCAAGAGAAACAAGCCTGAGAAACAATTAAGGACAAGCAAGAAGTGTGCTGAGATTTTAAATTCTGAGCTAGATGGAACCAGACGACCGATGGCTTGCCTAGCATGTGAGAGCCAGCATCTATCCAAACATCTAATTCTTACAGAAACTAGAGGTCCATATAACCATACATCCATGTGCTGGCATCTTTTGTCAGAATGGCGCAAACCATGGGCGCATAGGCAGAGGGATTTCAAACTTAGTGTTGTGGACACTCTGACAACAGAATAAGATTCACAGAATGTTACCCCCCTCCCCCAAAAAATCTGATACTTAAAATGTATTCATTTTTTTTAAAGATTTATTTTATTTATTATATGTAAGTACACTGTAGCTGTCTTCAGACACTCCAGAAGAGGGCGCCAGATCTCGTTACGGATGGTTGTGAGCCACCATGTGGATGCTGGGATTTGAACTTATCACCTTCAGAAGAGCAGTCGGGTGCTCTTACCCGCTGAGCCATCTCACCAGCCCTGTATTCATTTTTTAATGTGACTTCATCTATGCTCAAAGTGGAAGCATGTTTTATAGCTGTTCAAAAATGTCTGTGATCTCAGGGAGGGTTAAACTTTTGCTTTATATACACATTGATGTATTAATATCAAACAATATTAATATATATATATATATTTTTTTTTTTGAGCTGGTAAACCAAACAGCAGACCAGGCCAAGGTGGTTCCACGTGAAGAGAGGTTTATTGTGCAGAAGTAGAGGGGCGGCGAAGTGGGTAGAAGAGCAGAGAAGAGGAAAAACGGAGAAAGAGGAGAGAGAAGAAAGAGAAGAGAAAGAGGAAGGGGTGATCTCCTAATTTATACAGAAAATGACATCACACTAGTGAGGGTGGGAAGTGAGCCAAGTGGGTTGTGGGATTGAGGGTCGTTGGCCTGGTAACGTAGGTCAAGGGTCACATTGTTAGGCTGGGGCTTGGAGTGTCCTGGTACTAACATACATGTCATTTTTGTTTTCTAGTTCTAGTTTATTTTCAAATACTCTACGTCTTTGCCATATGCTTACCTGATCTGTTGTTTTCTGAGAGATGTGTTCCCAGGGACAGAGATTTGTAAGTTTCATTTCTTATGGTCATGGGATTCCCCCCACTCCCAGTTATTCTGAAAGCTTGCTATTGGAGTGTGAGGACCAATGGATATTACCTTTTTCTCAGTGGATTGTGACTTTTATGAACAGTGAAGTGCGTCTCGTTGACATTTTTTGAATTATAATATTTTTGGACTTCAACATTGTTATATTTTATGTGTGTGAGGATTTGCCTGCCTGTGTATGTGTGCAGGTAGCACAGCATTCTGGAAGGCCCAGTAGAGGGCGCTGGGGGGCCCAGTAGAGGGCCTCGCATTCCCCAGAATCATAGTAGTGAGCTTCTATGTTGGTGCTGGGATTTGAACCAGGGTCCTCTGAAAGAGTAGCCAGTGCTCTTGACCACTGAGCAATCTCTTCTGACCCTCCCTGACATTTTAAATGATTTTTTTCTTGTATATTACTTTGTGTGTGGGGGGGAGGGGTGTCATTTTTTTTTTATTCTTGATCTTGTTCTTTCTTCTGCACCAATTCATTCATCAACATTTTCTTTTCAAGTTGTATTCATGTTTATTTTTATTTTACATGCGTGAATATTTGCCTGCATGCACACCATGTGTACTTGGTGCATGAAGAGAACAGGAGGAAGCTGGGCCTGAAGTTACAGACAGTTGGACATAACCATGTATGTGTCGGGAGCTGAACCCAGGTCCTCTGCAACAGCATCCAGGGCTCTTGACCACTGAGCCATCCTGCCAGCCCCTCTCATTACTACTTTACAGTGCAGATTGAACCAACAGTAAAAAACAAAAAAACCTGTAATTTTAAAATTTTTACACCTAAACAAAAGTCTCCTAGATCAATGGAACAGACTTTAGTTACAAAAGCAAACAAACAAACAAACCTTCACAGATGTATAATTTACAAATTATAAAATTCGCGTTTCAAGTGTTAAGTTGACTCTGTCTCTATGATCCATTTTAAAACATCTTTTTTTTTTTTTTTTTTTGGTTTTTCCAGGCAGGGTTTCTCTGTATAGCCCTGGCTGTCCTGGAACTCACTCTGTAGACCAGGCTGGCCTCGAACTCAGAAATCCCCCTGCCTCTGCCTCCCAGGTGCTGGGATTAAAGGCATGCGCCACCACTGCCCGGCTTAAGACAACTTTATTCCTTGCTGAAATAGTAATGAATTGTGCTTCAGGCCCGAGTGTATATGGCCTTTAGCAGCTATAAACCCACAGGTGCCTAAGAATCTGAGAAAGGAAAGAAAAGGAAGAAAAAGAACAATTATAAGGAGCATGTGTTATATACGAAGAGGAAAAATTTCCAGCCATAAAAAAAGAATATTGAATGAAGCAGGCAGAGGTCTGTGAGTTTGAGGCAAGCCTGACCTACATGGCAATTCCAGACAAACTAAAGTATATAGTGAGGTCCTGCCTCAAAAAAGAAAAACCAGAACACTATGTACAACTGAAATAATCATTTTAAAATGAACTAAGCCAGTCTCAGAAAGATAGATATCGTGTTTGCTTTACTACAGTTTCTAGATTTTTATATGAATACTTTCAAAATCTCTGTAAATCAGTATAGATATGGCTTGAAGGTAGAAGTGAACCGGTCACGATTTATTTATTTATTTATTTATTTATTTATTTATTTATTATTTTCCAATTTCACATACCCTTGAGTCCTATGGGGAGGGGAAATTTCAACTACCCAGCTCATACTACCCAGTGGCCAGGTCTGTTAAGAGATTGTCTTGCTTGATGATTGACGTGGGACAGCCAAGTCCACTGTGGGCAGTACCATCCTTAGGCAAGTGTGCCTGGCCACTTTAAGAAATCCAGATAACCACCCGGGCGTGGTGGCGCATGCCTTTAATCCCAGCACTCGGGAGGCAGAGGCAGGTGGATTTCTGAGTTTGAGGCCAGCCTGGTCTACAGAGTGAGTTCCAGGTCAGCCAGATCTACACAGAGAAGCCCTGTCTCGAAAAAAAACCAAAAAACCAAAAAAATTAAAAAAAACCCAAAAAAGAAAGAAATCCAGATAACCATGAGCCTGTGGAATGAGCCAGAGCTAGCCAGGAATCAGCAGCTACCTCCATGGTTCTTGCTTTAATTCCTGCTTGAGTTCTTGTCCTGACTTCCCTCAAGGATGCTTTTACCCCCGGCTGGGTAATCTGAAATCCCTCCCTCCCACACACACCTCTTCAAATCTCCATTTCTGAAAAGCCATCTGTGGCTTACAGTCCTTGACCCTTCCACTCCTAGCCCAAGGTGGCTACTTATCTTTCTGTCTTTATAGATTCACCACTCTTGGACACTTCATGAGATGGAATTACACAGCACTGGTGGGTTTCAAGCCTTCTTTCTCTTAATATGCTAGTTTTTAATCCGTTCTTGTTGTATAATGTCCCACTGTGTGGAATCTGATGCTGTATTTTCTGGTGAGTGTTTGTGTTCTGCTTCTGAGTGTTAAGAATGACGAGGCAAAGCCGGGCGTAGTGGCGCACGCCTTTAATTCCAGCACTCAGGAGGCAGAGGCAGGTGGATTTCTGAGTTCGAGGCCAGCCTACAGAGTGAGTTCCAGGACAGCCAGGGCTATACAGAGAAACCCTGTCTCGGAAAAAAAAAAAAAAAAGAATGACGAGGCAAGGTTTCAGATACAAGTCCTTGGTAAAGGCGTGTTTTCCTTTTTCTTGGATAGATCCCTAGAAGTGGAACTAGGGCTAGCTTCTGTGTTCATTCTGCTTAGCTCTCAAGAGACTGCCAAAGTGTTTCCCAGAGTTTGCAAGGTAGGGGGCATTTCTACGTTCAGGATGAAGTTACTGATCAGTCCGTGCCTGTGGGCGGTGCCAAACAGGTGGTGTTGTGTTCATGCCTGCTAAAGTGCAGAGTCATCCTGGGTCTGCGTTTCTGCTCAGAGTGGCGCCCAGTGCTGTTTGTAAAGCAAGGCACAGCTCTGCAAACCCACACGTACGGAAGTCACCTAGAGTGGCACATCCTGGCTGCTGGGACAAAGTTACAGAAATGACTCCACATAACTGACCGACCCTCTGTGTCCAGGGCTACAGGTTCCAGGACATTGTCTCCCACTGTGAACACCCAAATCCACAGGTGCTCAAGTATTTGCTTATGACTTATGTCCATCCCATGTTACACCCCACTATTTATTATAAGTTATCTCTAAAAGCTTAATTCAATATAAATGCCACAAAAATAGTTGTGATACTGGACTAAAAGAGAGAGAGAGAGAGAGAGAGAGAGAGAGAGTCTGTCCTTTTTTTTTTTTTTTTTTTTTGGTTTTGTTCGAGACAGGGTTTCTCTGTGTAGCCCTGGCTGCCCTGAACTCACTTTGTAGATCAGGCTGGCCTCGAACTCAGAAATCCGCCTGCCTCTGCCTCCCAAGTGCTGGGATTAAAGGCGTGCGCTACCACGCCCGGCTGAGTCTGTCCTTTTTACAGATACTTTATCCCTCTATGCCAGAGATCAGATCCAGAGCCTTTCACATACTAGGCAAGTACTGTACCACGGAACTACTCCTGCTGTTCTGAGATGCAGCTTTTTTTTTTTTTTTTTTTTTGGCTTTTCGAGACAGGGTTTCTCTGTATAGCCCTGGCTGTCCTGGAACTCACTCTGTAGACCAGGCTGGCCTCGAACTCAGAGATCCGCCTGCCTCTGCCTCCCGAGTGCTGGGATTAAAGGCGTGCGCCACCACGCCCGGCGAGATGCAGCTTTTTAAAAGATTTATTTTATTTTATGTGCTTGGGTGTTTGCCTGCATCTATTTATTAATACCATGAGCATGCTTGGTGCCTGGGGAGGCCAGAAGAGGGCATCAGATCTGCAGAAACTAAAGTTACAGATGGCTGTGAGCCACCATGTAGGTGCTGAGAACTGAACCTGGGTCCCCTGGCAGAGCAGTCACCGAACCATCATTTCAGTTTCCCAGATACAACTATTTCGATCAAATATTTTTCAATCCGTGGTTGTTTGATCCACGGATGTGGAACCAGAAGATACAGAAAGCCATCTGCATGTGGGCAGGGTCAGGAGCGCAGTGAACGAATGCCCACCAGAGGCATGGAATGGCAAAGGAATGGGCAAGCAGCTGATGGAGGGGAAGGGGCCATTAAAAAGAACCAAAGGATCTTTCTGAGGAATTAACACTGTGTGGAGGCCTGAAGGATGGGTCCTAGGAACTCAGGCCCAGACCATGTGGAAGAAACAGCTGAAGGGAAAGACATATGTGCTGAGTGTCCTTGTTAGTCACAAACTTACACACATAAGATCCCAGAGCTGGGTTCCGTTGCCCTAGCCCCTGCATTCAGTGATGCTTGGGGCTTTACCTGTGTTTTCTCTGAGCTGGGTAGGCCACCCTCACCATTCCCACTTTGAAAATGAAGAGGCAGGCTGGGCGGTGGTGGCATACGCCTTTAATCCCAGCACTTGGGAGGCAGAAGCAGGTGGATTTCTGAGTTTGAGGCCAGCCTGGTCTACAAAGTGAGTTCCAGGACAGTCAGGGCTATACAGAGAAACTCTGTCTCGTAAAACCAAAAAAAAAAAAAAAAAAAAAGAAAGAGAATGAAGAGCCATGACTAGGTTTACAAAGTAATGAAGGCAGCTGTCAGGGTGGCTCAGTGGGTCAGGGGCTCACCATAGAACCCTAATGTCTTCGTCATTGCACTACTACTCTGAAGAGAAACCATGACCAAGACAAAGGTTAGAAAGCATTTAACTGGAGGCCTACTTACAGTTTCAGGGGTTTACTTCAATATCACTGTGGCAGGAAGCATGGAGGCATGCAGGCAGGCTGAGAGCTACACCCCAGTTGTAGGCAGAGAGAGAAGGACCCTCGGTGACGCACTTCCTCCAGCAAGGCCACAAGTCTTTCTAATCCTTTTAAACAGTTCCATTCCCTGATAACTAGGCATTTAAATACATTAGCCTATGAGGGCCATTCTTTTTATTTTTTCTCACTCTGGTCGGACCCCGCTCACTTCAGCCGCCCCACTTGCTCAGTCCCGGCTCTCTCCGGTCCAAGGATTCATTCATTCATTATTATTATTATTATTATTATTATTATTATTATTATTCATAAGTACACTATTGCTGACTTCAGACGCACCTGAGGAGGGCGTTGGATCTCATTACGGGTAGTTGTAAGCCACCATGTGGTTGCTGGGATCCAAACTCAGGACCTTGGGAAGTGTAGTCCGTGCTCTTATCCACTGAGCCATCTCACCAGCCTGAGGGCCATTCTTATTCAAACCACCACATTCCACTTCAGTCCCCCATAGGCTTGCAGCCACATCATGAGGCAAAATGCATCCAGTTCAACTTCAAAAGACCCCATAGTCTATCAAGGCCTCAACAGGGTTTCAAAGTTCAAAGTTCAAAGTCTTTTCGGAGATTCAAGGCAATCTCTGTAAAATCAAACTAAAAAAGCAGATCACATACTTCCAACATACGACGGCACAGGGTATACATTACCGCACAGGATAATGGCTGTAAGCCACCATGTAGGTGCTGAGAACTGAACCTGGGTCCCCTGGCAGAGCAGCCACCGAACCATCATTTCAGTTTCCCAGATACAACTATTTCGATCAAATATTTTTCAATTTGTGGTTGTTTGATATAGGACAGGACATACATTACCGCACAGGACATACATTACCTCACAGGATATACATTACGGCACAGAGTATACATTACCTTTCCAAAAGGGAGGAAAGGGAGCATAGTGAGGAGGAAATACTGGACCAGAGCAAGACTGAAAACCAGCAGGGCAAACTCCAAATTCTGCAACTCCATGTTGGATGTTAAGGGCACTTCCCTTGAGAGCTCCGACTCCTTCAGCGTTGTTGACTGTAACACAGTTCTTGCTCTTAGCTCTTGCCCACATCCAGTCTGCAGCTTTCCTCGGCAGGTATCCCACAACACTGGTACCCCACAACTCTGGCAACTCCAGCATCTTTGGGGGGTGGGGTGTCTCCAGCACGATTCAGGCTTTACCTCACAGCTTCATGCATGCAAAGTCCATGCAGGGGCACCCTTGACACGCGCCTGGACTTGGTGGCTTCCCTAAGCCACAGATGGATTTCCACAAACCCTTTCTTGTATCCTTAACTCTAAAGCAAGAACCACAGTTCTGAATGTCTGCTGTTTGATGGGTCTGGAAGTTGTCCCTCTCCTATGATTACATTTGCATCAACTTTCTGTTTTCTGTGGATTTTTTTCTCTGATTAATCTTTTCTTTACCTCCTTTTCAGAAGTTGGAAGCTTAGCTGGGCAGGATCTTGCCCTGAGCTCACAGCTCCCTTTACATTCCATTTAGCATCTCACTTCTCTTTTATCTCCATGAGCACTGGATTTAGTTACACACCCTCTCCTTCTCTCCTCCAACTGCTACCTTGAGTTTCTCTTTATCCAGGTTTCTCTGTATAGCCCTGGCTGTCCTGGAACTCACTCTGTAGACCAGGCTGGCCTCAAACTCAGAAATCCACCTGCCTCTGCCTCCCGAGTGCTAGGATTAAAGGCGTGTGCCACCACTGCCTGGCTTTAAAAAAAATTTTTTTTTTTTTTTTTTTTACAAAGACAAAAAGCGGCCACATTCTTCAAAATATCACAAGAATGGTTTCTAGGCCACATACTAATATTCTTCCCCTGTAGCCCTTGGAGCTGGGGAATCATAATCTATATTGCTCTTAGCTCCACTGTCTTCCATGCTCCTACTAGGATGGCCCAGTAAACCTGACTTACAGCCTCCATCTACTTTTCTAGCTTAAAGTCCTAAAGTCTCCACTAAATATCCTGGCCAAGCCTGTCACATCTATACCCTGCTCCCTTGTACTAACTTCTGCCATCGTCACTATTTTATTTCTGGGAAGGGACAACATGACCAAGGCAAATATTATAAGAAAAAGCATTTGATTGGGGACTTCGGGGCTTGCTTCAGTTTTACAGGTTAATCCATTCTCAGCACTGCAGGAGTCTAGAGAGGAAGCTGAGAACTACATTTCAATCTAATCTGGCAGAGACAGACAGACAGACTGACTGACTGACAGACTCTGGGCTTGGCATGGGCTTTTGAAACCTCAAAGCCCACATTCAGTGACAGACTTTCTCCAAGAAAGCGGCATCTCCTAATCCTTTTAACCCTTTCAAATAGCGCCACTTTCCAGTGAGGAGACATTCAAATCTTTGAGTCTCCCGGGACCATTCTCATTCAAACCATCACACCTGACAATCCGAATCAGACCCCACATAAAAGTGGAAAGATATAACTGACTACACAAAGTTGTCCTCTGACCTTCACATTCTTGTGCATTCAAGTGTATACACACACACACACACACACACACACACACACACACACCCCATACAGAGTTGTTTAAGTCACTCATGTACACAAGGGAACATCAAAAGGCGCTAATGGTCTTATTTCAAGCAGCAGCCTGGAGCTCATCCGAGGACCAGGCAAAGAACTGGCTGTTTCAAAATCAATGGCATTTTGAATGGGACAGAGGCTCCCGGAGGAAGCGGTCTTAGCTGGAGACTTAACTCTAAGTCATCATCATAAATAAAACTTGTTTCATTGGAACTGTAATAAGGTTCTTGAGGGTGCAATGAGCTGAGGTGCTCACTTCAGTCTGTGGGCTTTGCTGTCAGAGTTTGACTAATGCAGAGTTAGTGCCATAGCTATTGACAGCAGAACAAATTTCTATGGAAATTACTTTTAATATTGAATTACTACAACTTAATAGCCACATTTTTAAAAAGATTGGCTAAGTCAAAGAATGCTAGCAGCTCTCATCTTTCATGAAATTAAAGATAGAACAGCAAACAGGGTGGGCAGACCAACCTATCCATGAAAAACAGTTCATTCATTTTCTCTTGTTGCTAGAAATAGTATAAGTGGGGTCTGCAACAAGGCTCCAGGCAATGTTTCTTCTCTATCTTCATTTATCTGCCTCTGTCAATTCGGGTTTTGTAACAAACAATTTTGAAATGAGCATTTGGAACAACAGATACCTCTCACCATTCTGGAAGAGGTGGTCCTAATCAGGGCCTGGGGATGGACCTGTTCTGCTGAGAGCTTGCTTTGCGGTTGCCGGCTCTCACCTTTTTGCTTCTCACTTGGAGCAACAAGGACAGGAGGACTCTCTAGGGTGTGTTTTACTAGGGAACTGATCTCACTGAGAGGGTAGGACCTGGGTTTGGTTTCTAGCATCCATGCCTGCATCTCCAGCTCCAAAGGATCCACATCCTCAGGTACCTGAAGCCATATGAATGGGCACACACACACACACACACATTTAAAAATAAAATAAAATTTAGAAAGTACTGTTTTTGTCAGGTAAGGTTTGACTTTTGAGGGCTGCACACAAAAACATTTAAAATTTTGTCTCTTAAGAGCAGTTTTTGGGTTTTCTTTTTTTTCAGCTGGAAAAATGGCTCACCTGTTAAGAGCACAATAGTGTTTTTGCAAAAGATGCGAGTTTGGTTCCCAGCACCTGCATTAGACAGCTTTACAACTGTCTATTGGTCCAGATCTCTGTGATCTGATGCTCTCTGCTGGCCTCCTCAGGTATTACACTAATGCACAAACCCACACTAAGTCATACTCTCATCCATATATACACATAATTTATAATAAAAAAAAATTAAGGCAGGCCCCATACCCAGTAGTAGATGGCTAACACAAAACAAACTCAAAGACATTTTTGGAAAATTTTTTTTCCTCTCATATTACTTTGTTGGGGCTTCTCCTCTGTCCTTTTCCACCTCTTCTTTGTATTACTGATCTTTTACTTTATTTTTGAACATTATGGTTTCTAATTCTGAGTCTTTATGGCTTTGTGTGTGTGTGTATCTTGAGTTTGTGTGATGTGTGTTTCTCATGTTTTTTCTTAGTGTTTTATTTTTGCTTGTTTGGTTTTTTCTTCATCCCTATTTGTTTGTCTTTTTTGTTTGTTTTTTGTTTTTTGTTTTTCGAGACAGGGTTTCTCTGGATAGCCCTGGCTGTCCTGGAACTCACTCTGTAGACCAGGCTGGCCTCGAACTCAGAAATCTGCCTGCCTCTGCCTCCCGAGTGCTGGGATTAAAGGCATGTGCCACCACACCCGGCTTTGTTTGTCTTTTTATTGTTTGCTTTCTTAAGAGAGAAAGAAGGGGTAGAGTTGGAAGGGTGGGAAGGATCGGATCGAGGAGAGATGTGAGAGAGGGATACTGATCAGAATATATTATATAAAAATAACTTTATTTCCAATAAAAATACAGTAAAAAAGGTTATAAGCTGAAGGAAAAACAAAGAAAATACACTTATGAGTGCACACAAGCATGCACATACACACATACATGGACACAAACATACACACACACACACACATATGCATACATACACTGGGAAGCAACAACATCTTTGAGTCATGAGTTGAACTGAATAGATTGCCATACTAATTTATTATGCTAGGCTATGACACCTGGTTGTTTTTTGCTTTTGACCTAGTCTTAGAATATCCAAGCTGGTTTTGAACTCCAGAGATCAAGCATCACCCTCAGGCCCCCTGGCTGGCTACAACTTGTGTGACGTAATGCTGTCCTGCTCCATTGTTTGACAAAAACAGTTGTTTTGGGTCCAGTTGTTTCCACAAAATATTTTGCAGTTATAATTTACATGATACTGGGGCTGGTGAGATGGCTCAGCGGGTAAGAGCACCCGACTGCTCTTCCGAAGGTGATAAGTTCAAATCCCAGCATCCACATGGTGGCTCACAACCATCCGTAACGAGATCTGGCGCCCTCTTCTGGAGTGTCTGAAGACAGCTACAGTGTACTTACATACAATAAATGAAATAAATCTTTAAAAAAAATTTACATGATACTGATAATTTAAGTAGTCTTATCATTGATAGTGTGTATGAGGCTTGCAGTCAGCTGAAGGGAACACTCTAAAATCAAAATTGGGTTTTTCAAAGAAGAATGAAGTTCTGCCATGATCCAGGCATGGTGACCCATGCTGGCAATCCCTCACACGGGAGATTGAACAATGAGGATGGCAAGACCCACGCCAGCTTGGGTTATGTAACAAGACCTTGCATCCAAAAAAGAAAAATGCCAGGCATTATGGCACAGACTTTAATCCCAGCAGCACTGGAGAGGCAGAGGCAAGTGGATCTCTGTGAGTTCTGGTCTACATAAGTTCCAAGACAGCCAGGGTTATAGAGAGAGACCCAGTCTCTAATGACTGAAATCCAAAACAAAGAAGAAGAAAAAGAAGAGGAAGAAGAGGAAGAGAAGAAAGGAAGGAAGACTCTACCTTAGTTCATACTTGCCATTCTACAAATGTTACAATTGTTAACAACCCTGGTTGTGCAGGAAATTCCTTAGTAATCTCTCAATAGACCAACTGATAGACAATTAGATCTAGCCTTTGTCCAAAACCATCTACCCTAAACCCAAAACCATCATTGTAACCTAAAAGAAAGAAAATAAAATTGAGTACCTCTTGTGTAACAATCATTCATTAGAGCTTTGAGATTGTATAATCACTTTCACCCATGGATGAAGAAACTATTTAAGGGAAACTTGTCCAGGGTCTGAATCCCAGCCTCCCTAGCTTAGAAGGCCCCTGCCTTCCAGGAACTGCTTGTTCAGAGGCCCTAGTGGCCCTCTGGGGCTCTGTAACCTCAGGAGAAAGAGCTTCAGCTTTGCTGCACAGAACACTGGCTAGAGTCGGGCACAGCTGATGCTCACTGAACACTTGTCCTGCCACAGTAAACACTTGCCTGCATTGTCTGCTTACAACTCTGAACACCTTTGGGAAGCACAGTCTGTTTCTTTTTATACCCTAGAGGGATCTGAGAGCCTAAATGCTCCAGCTCCTTATTTATTTATTGGTGTGTGTGTGTGTGTGTGTGTGTGTGTGTGTTGGCCTCATGTATATGTGTTAGATGCGTGCCCAGTGCATGAGGTCGGAAGAGGATTGTACTGGCTAGGTTTGTGTCAACTTGACACAGCTGGGGTTATCACAGAGAAAGGAGCTTCAGTTGGGGAAATGCCTCCATGAGATCCAGCTGTGAGGCATTTTCTCAATTAGTGATCAAGGGCCCCTTGTGGGTGGGACCATCTCTGGGCTGGCAGTCTTGGGTTCTATAAGAGAGCAGGCTGAGCAAGCCAGGGG
>LR749550.1:3220130-3315130 GCA_902729485.2 Mus minutoides
AAAAAAAAGGCCATGTCTCCTAATCCTTCCTAAAACAGTGGCACCATCTAGAGACCAGGCACTCAAATACATGAGCCTATGGGAGCCATTCTCACTTGGAGCACCACAGGTATCTCTTTTGTGCCTTAGAGATAAGCGTCCTTATCTTTACAACAGGGATGGGAGATCATTCATAGGATGGTTATGAGAAAGACATGAGTGCAGACGTGTGAGTAAGACCGACTGAACTTAAACAGCCTTATGACCCTCCAAGCACACAGCAGTGGGGAGTTGCTGTGCGTCCCCGGGTATATACACATTTGGGGAGAGACAGACCCCAGCTCTCTCAACACAAACTGGAGTGAGCTATCCCCTGATAAGGGCGCCAGTAGGAAGGCTTACCCTAACCCAGTTGGGAGGGGCGAGGGGTTTCCAGGAGCCTTGAGCAGGGTTTTGCAGAGGCTGATCCACAAAATTACCTCCCACTAATAAAGCCAGGATGGTATCAGTAAACAGTTCTGGACTTTCAGCCAGTTGGGAATGAAAAGAACTGTAGGGTCTGTGGGTTGTTGGAGGACAAGAGCTGACCCTTGAACTCAGGACCTGTGTCATCTGTGCAATAAGGGTCCTGTGGGTGGTGTAAATAGGCTGTCATTTGGAGGAGACTCTTCTGCCCTTTTCTGCCTTTCGACTGATTATTCTTTGTTTTCTTCTTTCCCTTTTCAACTCCTTCTTCCATCCTTTAACAAGTTAAGCCGGAAAGCCTTTATTTATTGACTCATTGAATGGGATCAGCAAGATAGTTAGTGTAGCGGTTCTCAACCTGTGGGTTATGAGCCCTCTGGGGGGGTCACATGACCCTTTCACAGGGGTCACCTAAAACAGTCAGAAAACATAGATATTTACATTATGATCCATAACAGTAGCAAAATTCTAGTTATGAAGTAGCAATGAAAATGATTTTATGGTTGGGGTTACCACAACATGAAGAACTGTATTAAAAGCACCCCCCCCATCCCAGCAGTAGAAGGGCTGAGAATCACTGGTTCAGTGGGTAAAGACACATGCCATCAAGCCAGACAGCCTGAGTTCAATTCCTTGGATCCACGTGTCGGAAAGAGAACTGAATCTCCCAGATCGTCCTCTGACTTCCACCTGTGCACACTCATAATTCTAATAAACACAGTTTGAAAACACACCTGTCATTCAAACACTATCATTTTCTTATCCCTGACTAATTTCTAGTGAGAATTCATGGACTCTAACACATTTCCACAGCTACCTACCGTCTGCTTGAGCGGATGTATGCTAGGCATGCTACCAGAATACCCATTAACAATCTTGTTGTTGTTGTTGGCTGATGCTGTTTCTGTTTAAAACACGGCAAATGAGTTTTGTCATAAAGGAGCATCTTCTAAGGAAGAAGCGTCAGTCCTTCTTAGGTACAAGCTTACGCATCTGTTCACTGCAAAATAGCACAGGGTAACTTAGAAACAGCAGCAGTATCTCAGAGGTCTGGAGCCTGGGAAGCCCAACACCATTCCAGTGCTCAGTTGTCTGTCTCTCTTTTTTTTTTTTTTAAGATTTATTTATTTATTTATTATATGTAAGTCACTGTAGCTGTCTTTAGACACTCCAGAAGAGGGCATCAGACTTCGTTACAGATGGTTGTGAGCCACCATGTGGTTGCTGGGATTTGAACTCAGGACCTTTGGAAGAGCAGTCAGCGCTCTTAACCACTGAGCCATCTCGCCAGCCCCAGTTGTCTGTCTCTTGTCTTGCTCTGTCCTCTCATGATACAGCAGCAGAAGATATGAACTCCCTTCCCACACCCATTCCAAAGGGCTGCAATCCCATCCCTTCTGCTGTCACCTTAGTGACACATAGGTTGGAGGGACATTTAAACCACAGCTCTGCAGCACTTACAGAGGGATGGCTTCATGTTGAGGTGAACCATGGAGACCCAACTTTCACTATTTCCTTTCCCTAAAGATAGGATGATTGAATGGCTGTAATGTGATCAAATTCTCTTGGAGTTCAATCGAAGATTTCAAAAGGTAGATTCAAGAATGTGTTCTTTGGACAGTTATGGGGCTAGTTTACTATGGGAGCTAGTTATCAATATCATAGTTTTGAGCACATGACAGGACATACTTGAATGCGATGCTAGAATTCCTTCCCAGGGAAGATATATACAACAAGTACCCCCATCCCAGGGTCCCAATGTCAAACGGAGGCAGGATTATACCAACCTTTACCTCAGGGAAACAGTGACTTTACTGAGCTTCCTAACAGAGCATAGGGGAGGGCTATGGGTGCTCCTTCCCCAAAAGACCATATCAGAAAGTATTTACCCAGCAGGAATGAGGGATTTCCCATAGTCACGTAGACAGGGCCACCTTTGTTCATCCTTCTCCTATGTAATACCTCTAGTCTTTCCCAGAAACTCCCGGTCATGTGCAATTAGGCACAATTGCATGCAACTGGTAGGGAGGAGTCCGGTGGCTGGATACTTGGGTGAGGGTCCCATGACACACCTCAGCCCTTCTGAGAGGGAACATGGACAGTCAAGAAGTCCAGCTGTGATTGATTGATGATCAGCTGTGATTGATTGATGATCATGGTGAGCAGGCCCTGCTGGACTCCTGAAGATACAGTGGTTCGTCTCAGAGGACTAACCTGTACAACAGAAGGTTAACAACTTGTTTTGTTTCTTCTTTATTATAAAAGAGAATAATTGTGTGGAGAGCATAAAAATGGAGATGGGAATCTGGCTGAGCTGATAGAGGGCTTGCTTAGCTTGGGAGAAGTCCTGTGCTCATCACAAGCATCACTGAAATCAAGCATGGTAGAATTCACTCGTAATCCCAGCCTTGAGAGGTGGAGGCAGGACAATCAGGTGGGTCAAGGCCATTCTTGGCTCCATAGCAAGGATGAGGCTGGCCTGGAATACAAGAAACCCTGCTTCGAAACAATAAATAAACAAAGCATAACGATATGAAAGGAAAGATAGAAATCTTAGCTCCAATATCTTTCTAGAAAATGCTAGCAGTTTAATTCATTGCCTGCTCTTTTCTGTTTCCTTTTGTCCTCCCTCAGTAAGTAATTTGTCCTGGACTTAAGCTCATTGTTTAGACTAGTCTTCAAATTTTTTTTTTTTTTTTTTTGGTTTTTCGAGACAGGGTTTCTCTGTATAGTCCTGGCTGTCCTGGAACTCACTTTGTAGACCAGGCTGGCCTCGAACACAGAAATCCGCCTGCCTCTGCCTCCCGAGTGCTGGAATTAAAGGCGTGTGCCACCACGCCAGGCTTAGTCTTCACATTCTAAATCCTCTCTTCTGCCTTGTTTTTGCAAGTGGCCAGGGCTACACTCCTCCACCACTGGGACCAGCTGGCTACTAGGATCTATCATTGTCTCTTTTTTTTTTATGTTCCCCCCCAATGGAATCCTAGTGATTCCATTTTTTTAAAATTAGATTTATTCATTTTTTATGTGTGAGTATTCTATCTGCATGCATGTATGTGTATCATATCATAGTTTTTTGTTTTTTTTTTAAAGATTTATTTTATTTATTATATGTAAGTACACTGTAGCTGTCTTCAGGCATTCCAGAAGAGGGCGCCAGATCTCATTAAGGATGGTTGTGAGCCACCATGTGGTTGCTGGGATTTGAACTTATCACCTTCGGAAGAGCAGTCGGGTGCTCTTACCCGCTGAGCCATCTCACCAGCCCCTCATATCATAGTTTTGAGCACATGACAGGACTGGGAAGCCCAACACCATGGCTCGTGTCTCCAGCTGCATATGTATTAGAAGTTGGCCTAATTGGCCATTATCCGGGAAGAAAGGCTCTTGGTCTAACAATGTTTATATGCCCCAGTACAGGGGAATGCCAGGGCCAAGTAGTGGGAGTGGGTGGGTAGGGGAGCAGGGCGGGGGGAGGGTATAGGGGACTTATGGGATAACACTTGAAATGTAAATGCCCAACGAGGTCAGAAGAGGACATCGGATCTCCTGGAAATGAAGTTACAGATAGTTGTGAGATGCTAAGTGTCTGTTAAATATAAGTTATAGTATCGGTAGACCCTAAGGACAGAATCCAGGTATTCTGCAAGAACAAGTGATCTTAACTGCTGAGTCATCTCTCCTGGTTATTCTTTTAAAAAGCAAGGATCAGAAGTGCTGTTGTCACATGGGCAGGAAGAATAATATTTTGAGAATCAACTCTGATCTGTACTGGATATTAACACTAAAGACAGTGAGCTATGCTTCATTACAGCTAGGAGAGAGTGAAGGGCAGTGCTGGGCCTGGGGAGATGGCTCTGTGGGTGGGGCCCTCGTCACATGCCTCAGGACTAATTTGAACTTCCTCAACCCACATTAAGTTGGATGCAGTATTCTTCATCTATTACCCCAACATCCCTATGGAGAGGTAGGCAGTAATGACAGGAAAACCCCTTGAGGCTATTTGAGCTAGTTAGTCTGGCATAGTCACTGGGAAAAATAAGAAACCGTGTGCCAAATAAAGCAAAAGCATGGAGGTTGCCCATGGACTTCCATACATGTACCATGGCACATATGTATCCATAGTCACACATAGAAATAGGTGCGCAAGTTTGCGCGCGCGCGCACACACACACACACACACACACACACACACACACACACAAAGATATCTGATATGCAAACAACCCCTGTGAGAGTTGTTTGACCCCTGTGGTGGTTTGAATAGGCTTGGCCCAAGGAGTGGCACTATTAGGAGGTGTGGCCTTGTTAGAGTAGGTGTGGCCTTGTTGTAGGAAGTGTGTCACTGTCGGGGAGGGCTTTGAGACCTCCAGACTCCTAGCTGTCGACTCCTGGTTGCTTTTGAATCAAGATGCAGAACCCCCAGCTCCTTCTCTAGCACCATGTCTGGTTCCTGCTGCCACGCTTCCTGCCTTGACAATAATGGAATGAACCTCTGAAACTGTAAGCCAGCCCCAAGTAAATATTTGTCTTTATGAGAGTTGCCTTGGTCATGGTGTCTCTTCATAGCAATGGAAATCCCAACTAAGACAACCCCCATAGGACTCTGGACCACAGGTTGAGAACCACTGCATTGGGTGATCACACTAATGCTGCTAGAGGTGCTGAGTCTTGTGGTCCTGTGAATACAATTGCTCTCCAGAGCAATTTTGGTGGGGAACTTAGTTTGTGAGCTATACAAAATAACACCGTTTTACATATATGCATAAACATCGGGGCACCCTGCCGGAAAGCTGGTCTCCTGTCTTCAGAATCACCTCAGCACAAACAGCCAGCTTTGACTTGGTAATTTCTAGCCATGGTCATTTAAGGATGTAGCATCCACAAAAACCATACCAAAGAACTTGGGGGCAGGGAGGACTGTGTCTTCAGGGAACCAGAATTTCTTGGATATTTAAGATTACCCTGAAGAACCGTGGAGGCTGCAGGAGCAAATTTGTATGTCTCAGTAGCTGCCAGTGCCTACTTAAGTGTGTGTGTGTATGTGTGTGTGTGTGTGTGTGATATGTGTGTCCTGTGTGTCTATGCATTGTGTGTATTGAATGTACAGTCAAATGCCAGTTGTAGCATGTAGAGGTCAGAGGTACAGTATCAGTCCTCACCTTGTTTGAGGTCAGGGTCTCTCTCTGTTTTAGCTGACAAGCTAGCTGGCCTGTAAGCGTCCAAGGAGTCTCTACTTCCCATCTTACAATAGTAGTACTCACAGTATAGATGAGATGCATGGTGTTGTGCTCAGCTGTTACATGGGTTCTGGGGATTTGAACTCAGATCTTAAAGCTTTCATGGCAATCACTTTACCCACAGAGCCATTACCACAGACCTAGAGTCTTACTTTTTACACTTTTAGATATGCTCTTTTTTTTTTTTCTTTTGGTTTTTTGAGACAGGGTTTCTCTGTATAGCCCTGGCTGTCCTGGAACTCACTTTGTAGACTAGGCTGGCCTTGAACCCAGAAATCCGCCTGCCTCTGCCTCCCAAATGCTGGGATTAAAGGCGTGCACCACCACCACCCGGCAGATATGCTCTTAATACCTGACTCTAAACTCATATAACTTAATGTTCATTTTATTTTTAGTATAAACTACCCTCTGTTCTTTGAGCTTAGATTTTCTTGGTTTTGTTTTGTTTTACAAGCCAGGGTTTCTCTGTAATCCTGGCTATTTGACAGTCCTGGAACTTGCTCTATAGACCAAACTGCCCTCAAACTCAAGAGACCAGCCTGCTTTTGCCTCCCTAGTGCTGGGATTAAAGGTGTGTGCCACCACAATACCCAGTTCTAGATCCTTCATTTTTATAAATAAGAGTGCTGCCTCCCTCTGTGTACCCTTTTCCGTTCCAAGCTTCTGTGTTGTATAGGGTATTGCTGTCATTTTGGATTTTGTCTCTTTTCTTCCTCCAGCGCTATGCCTTTAAATCTGGGGGAAAGTCACATTCTCATTCAGCTGCAAATTCTCCTCTCCAAAGATGACCCCATACACATATGCACAGAGGCTATGGAGGGAGGTCAGAGGTGGTTAGCAAACGGGATATCCTTGTTTCCTTTGGCTTGTTCACAGGAGGAAAGAGGACAGCGCAGCTTTGAAAGGGAAATAGGGTTGAATTTGTTAAGTGGGCATGACCAGCTTCTGAATTACCACTCTGTCCCAAGAGTCCAACAAGGAGGTGACCCTTTGGGGTGACTGACTCTTAGTTTTGCTCAGTGGTGAGAGTGCAGAATCCCTGCACAAAATCAAGGCCAGGCTAACCTTTCAGAGCCTTTGTGCTATTAAAGACTATTTACCTGAGCTGGCAGGTGAAATTATGGCCCAGAGCTGAAAACATGGAGGGCGGCAAATGGAAGAATTAGTGCCCTGTTCAAATTAGATTTGCCGTTCAAGCAGAGAAACCTTTGCCTGTTGGGGCTGCGGAGGGCACCTTCAGGGGTCTGCGGCCAAGGACAAGGTTGAGAAGTGGCAAATTTTTACCATGTTTCAGCAAGGGCTCTTACCTACACCCGTTTCCAAACCTGCCCAAGCCGGAAGAGCCCAGGAAAGCAGGGGCTCAACGGGGTGGGGGTGGGGTGGGGTCACTGCATTTCAAGTGTCTTCTTGGTTTTGTTTGTTTGTTTGATTGTTTTCCGGTGTGGATCTGGTAACTCTCTGGTTTGCCAGAAGACCTGCAGGGTTATTTTTTATTTTTGTTTTTCCTTCTGGGATGTGTTTGCTTTTTATTTTTATTTAATTTATCTTATTATTTTATATGTACGGGTCTTTTGCCTGCATGTATATCAGGGCACCGCATACATGCCTACTGCTATGGAGGCCAAAACGAAGGGTCTTTGCTTCCCTAATGGCAAGGAAACGGGCAAGAATTAACACACACACACACAAAGGTAAAGCGTCTAAAAAACAGCTCTGTCACACTGCTTCCAGTGGCCTTTGAAGGGGAATAATGGAATCGGTGACTGAGCGCTAAGGCATGCCACATGCATGACTCATTAAACTGCCATTTTCAGCACTTTGCCTTGCACTGTACAAATGATAGAATCCTATTACAATCTATGCTAAGTTTAGGTGCTTTTCTATCTGGAAAGCCTTGTGGTCCCAGCACTCACTGAGCTGTGAGCATAGACATCATCCGAAACACACGGACAGTCACAATGGAGCTGAACCTGACAAGCCACTCGGGTGTGAGCCAGAAGGACCCTTACTCTGGGATGCACAGTTAATTGCTACTCTTTTATTTATTATCTTTTCTCCCTCATTGGATACAGCTGACTTGCTACTTCCTGTGATGAGACCCGGGGCGTCGGGTGGGAATGAATAATTTTTAAATTATGAAGCAACTTCTTTGTTACAAACCTGGGCTCAGATGTAAATGCTAGTCGTTGCTTTTTCATAGGGCAGCGCCCTTTGAACTTAACAGAACATGTGTTTTCCTCTCCTTCAGCCAGGAGAGGCTAATCTTTGGCAGTCTATGGTGGTTTTCTTGCTTTTCCTAAGGAAGCAGCCTACCTGCCCAGTGACTTCTCATAACCCAGGGTTTTCTTTTTTTGTTGTTTTTGTTTTTTCGAGACAGGGTTTCTCTGTGTAGCCCTGGCTGTCCTGGAACTCACTCTGTAGACCAGGCTGGCCTCAAACTCAGAAATCCGCCTGCCTCTGCCTCCCAAGTCCTGGGATTAAAGGCGTGCGCCACCACCGCCCGGCTGACCCAGGGTTTCCTTAAAACCTTCCTGATATTAGTAACTCCCACAGCCTGCTCCATTCTGCCAACTGACAGGTTTGCTCATCCAGCCTTTCTCCTGGCTCTCATCCAAAGAGTTAAGGACTAGCTTTTTCTGCTGTCTGTGGGTTTGAGTGGAGCTGGGCTGAATGAATCAACAGGCTTGGATTTCAGAGTCACCAGGAAGTCATTTTTGATTTCTGCTTACTCAACAGCTCCCTCCATTGTGCAGATGATGAAAAAAAAAAGTCACTCTTGGGAATTGCATCTTTTGTCTTTGTTCCTGGTGAGGCACATTACGTTTGTGGCCAGCAAAGCACTGTCAACTTCTGCAGTAGAACCTGAGTCACTTCCTGGGATCCTGTCCTGGGAAGAGGTTGGATGAGCAGAGAGGGGAGCAGTCAGGGTTCAGGCTGGAATGACCAGATCCAGAGGTACTGCTGACGCTCTATCCACTGGAGGCAGCATTGACACACTGGAGAAAGGACTGGCCAGCGTTCAAACATGCGTGTGTCTGAAGATGCCTCTTGATTAAAAAGCAAGCTACGAAAGCAACTGATCTTCTTGTGGGGAAACCTCTTAGAATACGTAAAAGTGAAAATCAAACTCTAATCCTATGGTTCAGAAATAGCTAATACTTTTCTCATGGAGATTGCTCATGGTTGCGTAATAGCAGATCCCTTATCTAAACCAGGATCGGTTTTGGTTGATAGGAATGACAATGGTACCAACTTGTAATCCCAGCTACTTCAGAAGCTGGGGCAGGAGGATGGTAAATTCAAGGTCTGCCTGGGCTATATAATGACATCAAGGCCAACATGGACAACTTAGGGAGACCCTGTTGTAAAATAAAAATACAGTGGTAATAAAGACAGGGAGATAGAGTTGTGTGGTAGAAGTTTCACTTAGCATTTGCAAGGCCCTAGGTTCAGCTCCTAGTACCAGATAATGAGGGAGGGACGGAAGGAAGGAGGGGGGAGGAAGGAAGCAATGAAAAGAAAAAAGAAAAGAAGAAAGAAATAACACTAGCTGACATTTACAATGCCGTCTAGGTCTCCTAAGTACCTGCCAGATAACTCCTTGGGTCTTTATGGCAGCCTATAAGAGGCACAGGTACTATTCTCATTTTAATGGTTGGAACGAAGTAGGAACTCGTCCAAAGCCACAGCCAGTAAAGACTGGATTCAGAATCTGAGTTCTTAACACTTCTGATCATTTCTTAGGCTGTATTGCCAAGATTCCATCTCTGGGGCCAGGGTTCCATAGCCTACACAAGGCAACAAACTCGGGTGTTCTTGGCTTTTCTGGCACTCAAAACAAAGCACCTATCTGGGCAGAAGCATTTTTGTCTCCCATTGCTGAGCTAGCAGTTGAAGAGTCCACTGGGGCAACAGGCTAGTCCACACACAGGAGACTGAAATTTGATGTACAGTCAGGACTTTTAAGAGGTGTGTAGATAGCCGGGCGTGGTGGTGTAGCCTTTGATCCCAGCACTTGGGAGGCAGAGGCAGGCAGATTTCTGAGTTCGAGGCCAGCCTGGTCTACAAAGTGAGTTCCAGGACAGCCAGGGCTATACAGAGAAACCCTGTCTCGAAAAACAAAAAAACAAAACAATAAGAGGTGTGTAGACATGATTTCCTCTAAAAAATTTGTTGGTAAGAGATTAGAGCTCTGTGTACATTTTATCTCTTGAAATCGTCCATGAACATCTATTCTTGAAAAAAAAAAAAAAAAAAAAAAAAAGAACAGAAAACTGCTAGTATTTGACTGTGGTGTTTCCTTTGCCAAAACTCAGGTTGAAAGGTTTGGAAGGAGCTGGGCGTGGTGGCGCATGCCTTTAATCCCAGCGCTTGGGAGGCAGAGGCAGGCGGATTTCTGAGTTTGAGGCCAGCCTGGTCTACAGAGTGAGTTCCAGGNCCCTGTCTCAAAAAAAACCAAAAAAAAAAAAAACCAAAAAAAAAACCAAAAAGGTTTGGAAGGGCAGTGGGGCTTTTAAGAGGTAACTAGGTCTTTGGGGGGCTTCACCCTCAGAAATGCATTTATGTAGTGATGATACTTTTTTGTTTTTGTTTTTGTTTTTGGTTTTTGGTTTTTCGAGACAGGGTTTCTCTGTATAGCCCTGGCTGTCCTGGAACTCACTCTGTAGACCAGGCTGGCCTCGACCTCAGAAATCCGCCTGTCTCTGCCTCCTGAATGCAGGAATTAAAGGCGTGCGCCACCACGCCCGGCTCATGATGATACTTTTTAAGGCCTCCTGGTGCCTCTCAAACTTAACTCGGTCCCACTCACTGGCCTTCGGCTGATAACTTCTCACACAACCAGGCATCGAGGCGACACAAGGCTCTTCACAGCTGCAGTTACCCCATCTGGAACTTTTCAGTCTTTCAAACCGTAAGCCAAGCTTTTTTTCTTTCCAGGTTAAGCCTCTTTGGATACTGCTTTAGCAACACAACTCAGACTGTGGTGGTTTGAATGAGATACCCCTAGTAAGTCTTGGGCATTTGAATCCTTCTTGGTGACTGTTTGAGAAGGCTTGTTAAGGTAGGAGTGTCACTGAGGCCAGCTTAAGGTTTCAGAAAACTTCCCACCATTCCCAGGGTGCTTTCTGCTTCTTGTTCGTGGAATTGGTTGAGAAAGGCAGCTGCTCTAGCACCACGCCTGCCTGCTTGCTGTCATGTTCCCAGCCATAAGCTTTTCCTTTTAGAAGTGGCCATAATCATAGTGTTTTAGCACAATAGAAAAATAATTAATTCATAGCCCAAAGGGCAACTAATAGCGATATTACAGAAGGCTAGAATACTCAAGAGTACAAAATCTTAAAACACATAAAGAGAACCTCTTGTTTACATATGGGGGAAAGAGAGCCCAAAACAAACAAAACAAAACAAAACAACCAAAAAATAGAACCTCAGAGACTATAGAACAGCACCGACTGGCCTGGTATTGGGAGAATGGAAACCTATTTCCTCCCTGGATTTTCTGGGTGCTTAGCATTATAACTGTATAACTACTCTAAACTATTGTCAAATGTATTTTTTGTTTGTGTGTTTGTTTTTCGAGGCAGGGTTTCTCTGTATAGCCCTGGCTGTCCTAGAACTCACTTTGTTGACCAGGCTGGCCTTGAACTCAGAAATCCGCCTGCCTCTGCCTCCTGAGTGCTGGGATTAAAGGCGACACATGTAAGATGTAAGATGTAAGATGTAGATGTAAGATGTAGATGTAAGATGTAAGATGTAAGATGTAAGATGTAAGATGTAGATGTAGATGAAAGAGAGCTTGAAGTCACAGTAAAAGAAAGCAGATTTATCCCTCTGTGTTCTTTGACTGTGGACACAATGTGACCAGCTCCTGCTGGCCTTGCTCCACCTCCTGTTGCCATGCCTTACTTGATGGATGGTACCATCAAACCTCAATNAGATGTAAGATGTAAGATGTAAGATGTAAGATGTAAGATGTAGATGTAGATGAAAGAGAGCTTGAAGTCACAGTAAAAGAAAGCAGATTTATCCCTCTGTGTTCTTTGACTGTGGACACAATGTGACCAGCTCCTGCTGGCCTTGCTCCACCTCCTGTTGCCATGCCTTACTTGATGGATGGTACCATCAAACCTCAATGGACCCTAGATAAGGAATATCCATAATTACGTCTGCAACTCAAGGAGAGGGCTCAGAATTTGTTGGCTGATCTATACAGGGGAGTTGATCCAATTAAGGAACACTGTGACAGCCCAGCCACAACCTCCAGCCTCCACAACTTACGCTTCTTCTTCTTCTTTTTTTTTTTTTTTTTTTTTTCGAGACAGGGTTTCTCTGTGTATCCTTGGCTGTCCTGGAACTCATTTTGTAGACCAGGCTGGCCTCGAACTCAGAAATCCACCTGCCTCTGCCTCCCAAGTGCTGGGATTAAAGGTATGTGCCATCATGCCCGGCAAGCTTAGACTTTGTAGTAAACAAGTCTTAAACTGCAAAAAGAACCCTATGGTTACTAGACTGCAGATCTGAGATGGAAAAGACATTTATTTAGTTAGTTAGTTTTGGTTTTTCGAGACAGGGTTTCTCTGTATAGCGCTGGCTGTCCTGGAACTCACTCTGTAGACCAGGCTGGCCTCGAACTCAGAAATCCGCCTGCCTCTGCCTCCTGAGTGCTGGGATTAAAGGCGTGCGCCACCACGCCCGGCTCCAAGAGTGGTTCTAACAACAGGGAAGAGAAGGCAGGGTAGGCTGCAGTGTGGTGGATGACGGGATTCACTAGACACGCCCAGGGGATCACTCACAGTTTGCTCGGGAGCCCTGCGCTTACCATGCCCAATGCTTACGATGCTGCATCGCTGCTATGTGGAGAATCTATAGGAGAGGACAGGCAGCAATTTTGCCTAGAGGTGCCCTCCGTGCTAACGGATTTTAAGTCTTCAAATAATGCGATCAAAGAGGAGCAGAGGAGGAAGCGTGGACAAATGAGCACTACTCGGGGCTTTCCCTGTAAGGATCTTTAGCCCTAGGAGAAATAAGCCTTCTCTGTTGGTCTCATTAGGTGGAGATGTGGACCTGGGTCCACCTGACGGGCCGTACAACGCACAGCAGTGTTTATGAATTCCTTTCTTTCTGCACCTTCTTTCTTTCCAGCTCATACTGAAGTTTTCAGCCTACGACAACTAAATTATACAAATATTTTTAAGACAAAAGTGAGTTCCAGGACAGCCAGGGCTATCCAGAGAAACCCTGTCTCGAAACCAAAAAAAAAAAAAAAAAAAAAAAAAAAAAACCACTCTTGGGCTTTCTTGTCTTTAAAGGAGCTTTGCCACAACAGATATTGACGTGACTGGTATTAGCTTAGGACCCCAAGGACCACAGAGGGACAGAGGACAGGGAAAGAGAGGCAAAGTCAGGAGACAGAGCATGAGGGAGAAAGGAAAGAGGACAAAGAGGAGGAGACATGTTTTCCTCGGAGGGGCGGGGCAGAGGACTGCCTTTGGATAGAGAGGAGACAGACGTGGCCCATAGGCAAATGTCAAGATATAGAGGGAAAGGGGGAAACCCCAAGTTAGGATGAGATGTTGGGTTTTAATTGGGCATGTTAACTAAGTGAGTCAGAGAGGGCTTTTCATTGCTGGACTTCAATCCTTTGGTAGCTGGGCCTTGGTGATCAGCCTTAGGAGGAGGAAGTCTGTAAGGGAATGGACTTTGGTGGCTAGCTTTTAGCAAGGCCAAGGGAATGGAGGAGAAGGGCAAGGCCTGTCAGAGCCATGTTTGTCGTGCTTGGGCTAGCTAGAGTCCCTCCCTATATCACTTAGCTTGGGAAATAAGTAGGCTGGTCCCTGGTTGAAATAATTAGTCATTCTAACTCGATGGCCTTGGACTTTTATAAAAAGAAAGCTTCATAAAATGCCCAGGAAAAGGGAAATAGATTATATTTATAATGTATTTAATGGAGGAAATGTGAGGTAAATTCCTACTATAGCAGAAGGGGGGGGTGGGCAGGTGTCAGGAAGCACACCTTTATTCTCACTCAGGAGGTAGAGGCAGGCAAATCTCTATCTTTAAGGCCAGCCTGGTATATATTGTAAATTCTAGGCTAGCCAGGACTGCATAGTAAAGTCCTGTCTCAACATCTTCCCTCCATTGCTCACAGAAGGAAGGAAGGAAGGAAGGAAGGAAGGAAGGAAGGAAAGAAGGAAGAAGAAGGGAAAGGAAGGGAAGGGAAGGGAAGAGAAGGGAAGGGAAGGGAAGGGTGGAGGTGGGGCCTGGAACTGCTTCCTCAGAGATTCCCATGTTTGTAGGAGGTTGAAAAGACTGGGCTAGCCTGAGCTAGGGGATAGGACTGTCCTATCCCCTCTTAGTGAGCCGGGATCCCACTCTTGACCCGGGCCAGCAGTGATAATTATCAAATAAGTAAATTGGTAGTTTTTCAAACAGCTCTTGGAGAAGGCAAGGTTTTAGGACCATGGGACCAAGTCTCCTGCCCCCTGGCTTTGAAAAGTGGTTGCTCTTTGCTTATAATAGCTGCTTTCCATGGGGATTTCCCTGGCATTTGGGTGTAAAGAGTATGCATTTTTTAAAGCTGTCCAAATATCCATTTGTGCGGCAGACCATAACTCCTCTCCATAGGCTGCTATGCTTTATCAAGTAAATGATACACATCTAAAAGCCTATCTGGAGAGACATTTACCTGAGGGACTGTTATTTGTGTGTTTGTGTGTGTATGTGTGACTGTGTATGCATGTGCCCTATAGTCCCATGGCTCAATGGCTAAATAAGTCTCCTAACCATTTTAAATAGCAAGACGCCATTTTGTTACCTTTACATACCGTGAAGCACCATATTGTCAGTTGGGCTCATCTAGCTGTTCTTATTATGAATTTCACATTTCATTTCATTTATGTATTCCATTATGAATTTCATATGCTTTACACAAAGGAAAATCTTTTAGGGCCCAGAGAGATAGCTCAGTGAATAAAGGGTACACAAGCTTGCCAGCATGAGTTCCATCCCTGAAAGGAGAGAAGTGATTCCCTCAAGTTGTTCTCTGACCTCTACAAGCATGCTGTGGCTTATGCGCACACACACTTACACACACACACACACACACACACACACACACACGAACACACACATTCTCTAAATAAATATTTTTTTTAAAAAAGGAAAAGGGGATCAAATCATACAGTACAGAGTGTGATGCAGGAATAGGGCACCCACTTCTCCCCCATTTTAATGTTGGGGCTTGAGCTCTGTCTGTACTAGCAAGATACCTCACCACTAGCTGCACCCCTGGCCCTGGTTTTCCCCTTTACTGGTTGTTTTAGTCACTGTTCTATTGCTCACCACAACCAAGGCAGCTCTTATAAAAGAGAGCATTTAATTAGGGCTGGCTTACAGTTTCAGAGGTTTAGTCCATTATCCTCACGGTAGAGAGCATGGCAGCAGGCAGGCAGGTATGTGCTGGAGAAGCAGCTGGGAGCCACACTTGATCCACAAGCAGGGAGAGAGAGAGAGAGATCCACACTGAGCCTACTGTGAGGTTTTTGAAATCTCCAAGCCAGGCGTGGTGGCCCACGCCTTTAATCACAGCACTTGGGAGGCAGAGGCAGGCGGATTTCTGACTTCGAGGCCAGCCTGGTTTACAAAGTGAGTTTCAGGACAGCCAGGGCTATACAGAGAAACCCTGTCTTGAAACAAACAACCAAACAAACAAACAAAAAGAAATCTCCAAGCCCACCCACAGTGACACACTTCCTCCAACAAAGCCACACCCACTCCACAAGACCACACCTACTAATCCTTCTTAAATAGTGCTACTCCTTGATGACTAAACATTCAAATATATCAGCCTATGGGGGCCATTCTTATTCAAACCACCATACTGGTTTTTTGTTTTTGTTTTTTTTAAATTCTTATTCACTTTTCCTTCTGTGAAGCTGGGTCAGTATGGAATTCAAGACACTTGTCCTTTAAGGTGCATAGCCTCTACCCTACCCCAACCCCTTCTGTCAAGATTCCTGACATGCTTTTTGGAGCAGGTAGAGAATGAATAAAGGGAGATACTTGGGTATGAGAAAGACATCTGGGAGATAAAGAGGGTGTCCTCGTGAGTTATGTAACTTGACTAGGACATGGAGTCTGTGACAGAGCATCCTCACGTGTCCCTGTGGAGAAGAAGAAGAGGGACAATACTGAGTAGTCATTAAAGTTAGAGTCAACTATTCCTACAAGTTCCAGCTGGGAGTGGGAGGGTCTTTGTAAATGAGTCTTTGCAGAAGATATCCCTGATCTCTGATAATCCCATGCTTTCCTGGGACTGGTTGTAAGGTGTGTCAAGGTACCTATTACAAATGGCAGAGGCTGATTTCCTTACAGCATTTGCTTGTCTTCAAGTCTAGGCCGGTCGAGGTGATCAGTGAGTTCAGCTGACTGTCATCTGAGACCCTGCCTCAGCCCGACAAAGGCCCACTTCCTAGTTCAGCACAGTCATCATCTGCCTAAGGAGAGGTGGCTCAGGGCTAAGAAATGCCTCCGTGGTTAAGAGCCCTTACTGCTTTTGCAGAGGACCCAGGTCTGATTCCCTGCACCATGGCCACGCAAACACCTCTAACTTGTTTCATGAGATATGATGCCCCTTTCTGGGCTCTATGAGTACTGCATGCACATAGTACACAGACATGCATGCAGGTCAAATATTTATTCATACACATAAAATAAAAATAAAAAAAATCTCTAAAACAAATAAACAAAGGAATCACATATAGCTAATATAAACTAAGTTCCAGGGCTAGATCCCTTATGCATATACTTTAAGTTGGACCATCTGCTTGCCTGTCTTTTCTTTTAAAGAATGAGAGAGAGAGAGAGAGAGAGAGAGAACCAACCAAACAACTAACTAACCAAACAAACCAAACCAAACCAAACCCTTCCCTCGAATATGCAGGGAAGGCTCATTAAGGTTAAAGAACAGATTAGATTATAGCCCTTGCCTGTGGGGTCATGTGTAAACACCTTCCATCCAGACCATCTGCCCGGGCTGTGGTGCAGAAGGGAAGGACACCTCAACAATAATGAAGAGAATGTGAGTTGAGCTTTGAGCCAATCATCCCGGAAGTAACCATCTGGGAGTCTACCTTCTCCAGGACTTGGTTTCCTCCTGGGAATACAAATGAGACTTTGGGAGCTAGAGAGATGGCTGGGCAGTGAAGAGAACATACTGTTCTTGCAGAGAACCAAGTTCAGTTCCCTGCACCCATCTTAGGGTCTCACAACTGCCTAGAACTCCAGTTCCAGGTGAGCCAATGTCTGTGAACTCTGCAGGCACTTGCTCTCATGTATATACACTACACACACACATACACACACTCACACACACACACACACACAAACACACACACACACACACACACACAATTTAAAATAATAAAAATAAATCCTTAAGGGGCTGGAGAGGTGGCTCTGAGGTTAAGAGCACTGACTGCTCTTCCAGAGGTCCTGAGTTCAATATCCAGCAACCACATGGTAGCTCACAACCATCTGTAATGGTATCTAATGCCCTCTTCTGGTGTGTTTGAAGACAGCTACAGTGTTCTCACATATATAAAGTAAATAAAATCCTCCTATGGGGTTTCAGTCCCCTTCAGCTCCCTGGGTATTTCTCTGGCTCCTTCATTGGGGACCTTGTGCTCCGTCCAATGGATGACTGTGAGAATCCACTTCTGTATTTGCCAGGCACTGGCAGAGTCTCATAGGAGACAGCTATATCAGGCTTCTGTCAGCAGTCTCTTGTTGGCAACTGGAACATAATTATGAACTAACCAGTACCTGCAGAGCTCCTTGGAACTATATCACCAATCAAAGAAAACATATGGTGGAACTTGTGGCTCTAGCTATATATGTAGCAGAGGATGGCCTAGTCGATTATAAATGGGAGGAGAGGCCCTTGGTCCTGTGAAGGTTCTATGCCCCAATATAGGGGAATGCCAGGACCAGGAATGGGAGTAGGTGGGTTGGGGAGCAGGGTGGGAGGAGAGGATAGGGGATTTCGGAGGGAAAGCTAGGATAGGGGATAACATTTTAAATGTAAATAAAGAAAATATCTAGTAAAAAAAAAAGAAAAGAAAAATAAATAAATAAAATCTTAAAAAAAAAAAAAGTGCTTGCTTCGGCAGCACAGATACTAAAATTGGAATGATACAGAGAAGATTAGCCTGGCCTCAGCACAGGGTAACACGCAAATTTGTGACGCGTTCCATTTTTTTTTTTAAATGAGACTTGTGTCAGTTGATTCTTTGGGTTTTGCTTGTTTGTTTGTTTTGCTTTGTTTTTTGTTGTTGTTTTTAAGACAGAGTTTCTCTGTGTTCTCTTGAGTATCCTCAAACTCTATATAGACCAGGTTGTCATAAAACTCAGGGATCCACCTGCCTCTGGCTCCCTTGTACTGGGATTAAAGGTATGTGCCACTATGCCTGACTACATCACTTGGTTCTTCGGAGCTAGATGGATAACAAACATCCTATACTACTGAGCTCTCCAGAACTTCAAAGCCCATAGTCACAAGGTCTTCTGAGGACTCACTTGGGATTTCAGATGGACCCTCCTATCCACCCATAGCCTGTTGCCATGTCACCTTAGCTCAGGGCCATCTGTGGTGCAGCGAATGCCCCCAGAACATCAATCACATCCTGAGGACCAAGTTCTCTCAGATAGCCCAAATCCACTCGGGCCAGTTTCTCATTTTTGTGAACTTGGAGCTGGGATTCTAAGAACGTCTTGAAATCAGCCCCACTTGGGCAGGCGCCATCTGTCTCTCACCTGCCTGAGCACTTCAGAGGAATAGACCTTGGTACCGGAAGGAAGCTAAAGTGGCTGCCCCCAGGTTCCACATCTGCTCTGCAGGCTTCTGCTCTCTTCCACTGTCCCAAGCACTCACTGGCTCATGATTTGCAAATACTTTATGATATTTAATATTTACAAGGCAGCCATTGGCTGTAGAGAGAACATCTTGTGTGTTGTATGGATGCATCACCTGTCAATTAAAACTCCTATGGCCTAAGGCTTAGGTAGTAAGTAGTGGTGAGACATCCAGGAGACAGAAAGAATTCTGGGATAGAGCCAGGGTGGGAAGATTTGTCAGGAAGATGTAAAGAGACAAAGGGACACATAGTATCTGAAGACCAGGCTGGCCTCGAACTCAGAAATCCACCTGCCTCTGCTTCCCAAGTGCTGGGATTAAAGGTGTGCACCACCACGCCCAGCTTCAGGGTTTCTGTTCTTGCACAAAACATCATGACCAAGAAGCAAGTTGGGAAGGAAAGGGTTTATTCAGCTTAGACCTCCACATTGCTGTTCATCACCAAAGGAAGTCAGGACAAGACCTCACACAGGCAGGAGCTGATGCAGAGCTCATGGAGGGGTGCTACTGGCTTGCTTCCCCTGGCTTGCTCAGCCTGCTTTTATTTATTTATTTATTTATTTATTTATTTATTTATTTATTTTGGTTTTTCAAGACAGGGTTTCTCTGTATAGCCCTGGCTGTCCTGGAACTCACTTTGTAGACCAGGCTGGCCTCGAACTCAGAAATCCGCCTGCCTCTGCCTCTCAAGTGCTGGGATTAAAGGTGTGCGCCACCACGGCTAGCTCAGCCTGCTTTCTTATCAAACCCAGGACCAACCAACCCAGGGTTGGCACCACCCACAATGGGCTGGGCCCTCCCCTTTGATCACTAATTGAAAAATTACAGTTGGATCTCATGGAGGCATTTCCTCAACTGAGGCTCCTTTCTCTGTGATAACTCCAGCTTGTGTCAAGTTGACACACAAAACCAGCCAGTGCAACAGGTAACCAGCCATGTGGCAGTATGTAGGTTAAAATGATTAGGTCATTTTAGTTATGATCTAGTCAGAGAAGAGCCTAGCTATATGGCCAAGGTATTTGTAAATGTATCTTGAGTCCGAACCTTATTTCTGGGAGCATTGGAGCTGGGAAGCAGAACCAGGCCTAACTTCTACAGTCAGCTTTCCTTTTGTGTATGTGTGTATGTACACATGCTCATGTGTGTTCATGAGTGCATGTGTGCATATGTGTGCGGGAAGCCAGAGGACAACCTGGGTTATTCCTCAGGCTTTATCCATTTGTTTTGTGAGATAAGGTTGCACATTGGCCTGGAACTCATCAACTAAGATAGGCTGGATGGCCGGTGGACTCCAGTGACTCCTTTGTCTCTGCCCCACAGTGTTGGAACTACATGCCAACACAATACCTGGCATTTAGAATGTGAGGTCTGGGATCAAACTTAGGTCCCCATGCTTCAGTGCAAGCACTTCAGTGATGTAGCTCTCTCCCCATTTGGCTTTCTGCAAATGCAACAGTCACAGTCCCTGTTCAACAAGTGTAAAAGCTAAAGCTTAACAGTCATGCCCTTGCTCCAAGTCTCAGGTGGAAAGCGTGGCAAACGTGGTCATTCTATCCAGTCCAAGAACCCATGCTCTCTCCCAGAATCATGGTGGCACTCGTTTTTTCAGGACATTCCTGGGTTCTCTGAATGACAAGGTGGTAGCCATGAAAGAGATGGGGGTGGGGTGGGGGAGAGAGAGGATTCCATTCTTGGAAGTGTAATATGGAAGAGGCTGCAGTATCTTTTGTGGACACTAGGTGGCAGAGGGCCATTGGGCTCCACAGGTCCAGGGCTGCCAGATAGCTAGCTGGCCTGTGGTCTTGCTTCCTTCTAGCTGTACGTTAGCCAACAGTTGTTAGGTCTGGCTGTAAATCTTTAACTCTAACGAGAAGAAAAGGCTAGGTGTAGCTGTTAACTAGTCACCCAAGTTTTAAAGGTTTCTCACTTTACTTGTATTAGTTTTACATAGTGGTCACCAAATACATGATAGAAACGACTTACGGAATAAAGATTCATTTTGGCTCAGGGCTTGAGGGCACAGTTCACCATGGCAGAGAACCTGTGCCAACGTTTGTGGAGTCAGGAGTGGGAGTCTGGGACTCCTTACACCTTGGTGGACATGAAAGCAGGGTGTTTGAGTCTGTTACCAGGCTAAATCATAAGGTTGCCCTCTAGTGGCCAGCTTGTCCCTGAGGCTTCACCCCCCCCCCCCCAAGGGGTCACAACTTCCCAGATCAGTGCCAACCTGGGACCACATGCCCAAACACACCAGCCTGTGGGAGACTTTCATAGACAGTCAAACCATAACATTAGGACGACGGGGCACAAAAGAGGAATTAAAAGCTTGAAAAGCTGGCATGGAAGGAGAAAAGACGTGGGATACATTGTCAATACGGCAAAAATTCCATTTAAATCTTTGTTTTTTTTTTTTTTTTTAAAAAAAGAGCTTAAGCCAGGCGTGGTGGCGCACGCCTTTAATCCCAGCAATCGGGAGGCAGAGGCAGGCGGATTTCTGAGTTCGAGGCCAGCCTGGTCTACAAAGTGAGTTCCAGGACAGCCAGGGCTATACAGAGAAACCCTGTCTCGAAAAACCAAAAAAAAAAAAAAAAAAGAGCTTAAAGTTAAATCCTTGCGGTAGTTCACTTATCGACATTTAATGATAAATGTCATTTAATCCTGACCTCCCCCCTGCCCTTTTTCTTTTTTAAAGAAATAATCTCTTCCTTCATTTTCCTGGAGAGAAAACGTTCTTCTTCTGGTTGTCGAAAGGAAGGTATGCAATCTCCTTCCATAGGAGAGAAGCGGAGTTCTGTGATGTCTTGTTTTGGTGTGACAGTATCTGGGAAATGTTGGAGCTAAGACATTAAAAATCATGTTGCATAGCAACAATTATTGGCAGAAGTGGGCTCATCTTGTGAGTTGGCCTGTGGAGTGAATGAAGTTGAAGGTAGGAGCTGAGTCTACTTTGTTCCTGAAAGCGCTCTTGTAACCATTATTTCAAGACAAATTAGGGACATGCAGTGGCCTAGAAGGGACTCTGCCTTTTTCAGAGTGGTCTGGTAAATCCCCTATAAAGCAATGGGTTCCTACCTTTAACTGCATGAAGTCTAAAGTTTTCGTCTTTGAATGACATGATGGCTGGTCATCTAAGCTCCCTGCTGCAAGGAAATACTTGAAGAACTATCCACTGTTAGCATTTTGGTCTATGAGATCTTGGTCTATGAGAAATGAGAGTGGGAGCCTCTAACCACAGCACCAGGAAGATCGACCTCTGTACCAAAGCCATGCCTTCCTATCCCATGGCTTGGGATCTTGCACTGGGACAATATTCTGCTTATTTGGTCCCTGATTAAACTGGATGCAGCTTCCAAATGGATGCATATACTAAGCTCAATCCTGATCAGTCCTAAACGGTGTCTAACACATCCATTGTGATGACGGTCTCTGTGATGTAGTTCTTGGCAAAGGAGACCAGTACTCAGTGTTCAAACTGAGAGAACTCAGGCCCTTGGATCGCTACTGAACACCCTGGAAAAGAGTCCGAGCGATAGACATAGGAGGAGCTTGATGGGACTTAGATCTAACTTTAGAGGAAACTTCCTCAGGCCTGCTTAGGAGATGAACAGAGAGCCTTGGTAGAGAGAATAATGTGCCACACTGAAGAGGCCTAGGAGAGACCAATTTGAGCACCCTCCAGGCAACCCAGGAGCGACACTGCAATGCTCTGAACTGAGGAAGCAGTGGTGGGAGGAAAGAGGAGAAACTGGTGGGTGTCAGGACACCCTAGCTGAGGCGGTGTGGTGAGGTAGCATGTGACAGTATGGACATACTAGCGGCCTGTTGGGAGTTACTATCTGAGCGGCAGGTTAAAAGAACTGTTTCGCCAGGTGTGGTGGCCGCACGCCTTTAATCCCAGCACTCAGGAGGCAGAGGCAGGTGGATTTCTGAGTTCGAGGCCAGCCTGGAACTACAGAGTGAGTTCCAGGACAGCCAGGAGCCAGGACTATACAGAGAAACCCCGTGGTGGTGCATGCCTTTAATTCCAGTACTCGGGAGGCAGAGGCAGGCGGATTTCTGAGTTCGAGGCCAGCCTGGTCTATAGCGTGAGTTCCAGGACAGCCAGGGCTACACAGAGAAACCCTGTCTCAAAAAAAAAAAAAAAAAAAGAACTGTTTCAGAGAGATAGGAAGGACAAAATACACAGGAATGTTCTAGATTGCACCAGAGAGTGGTGAGACTGTAGAGTCTGGCCCTGAGAACAGCACAGGTCTCGCGAGGCCCAGCTTGGGCTGCTGGGCCAGAGCTCTCAGTCCTTGGAGGACAGCTTTCCTCTCTGCGCTCTAAGATAGCCTAGAGCAGTGTTTCTCAACCTGTGGGTCGAGACCTGACCCTTGTACAGACCCTACAGAAAACACAGGTATTTACTTTACAGTTCATAACAATAGCAAAATTACAGTTAGGAAGTAACAATGAAATAATTTTATAGTTGGGGGGTCACCACAGCATGAGGGACTGTATTAAAGGGTCTCAGCATTAGGAAAGTTGAGAACAAGTGGCCTAGGGGTTCCTCAGAAGGGTCTAGTTGCTGGCCAGGGGCCTGTGTTCATTCGCTTGCCCTATTCCATCATAGAGACCTACTGGGCTCAGTCAACATCACAGTGAATCGCCCACTGTGTGTGTGTGGTAGCACAGCCATTATCCCTGTTTGTAGGGTACCCAAGAATGATGCTTGCTTTTATTTGAACACCTCTGTACTTGTAGAGGGATGCTAGTGAGGGAAAGGAGAGAAAAGCATCCCAAACCAAAGAGAAAAATGGGCTTCCCCCGAGCAAAACTGCCACCATTTCCATGGTATTTGCACAGGTTACAGAGAACCTTTGCCAGCGCAGGTTCCCATGACGTCCCAGCTGTGACAGCCTCAGAGAAAGCAGCTGCAGATGCTCTTTGTATTTCCTTCTAGAAGTTTCTTCATGGTCAATAAGTAGCCTGTAAGGACTGCTACCTTCCTGTGGGAATGGATTCCTTCTGGTCCCAACTTGCACAAGGTAGAGCGTCAGGCTTCAGGGTCTCGGGATACTCAACTGTGAAGAAGTCTGGTCAGGAGGAATGTGGTAGTTAGCTTAGTGCATCTGCTTGGGCAAGAATGCCCGTCTAGCTGATGTGTGTCTATGTGGGAGTTTCTGTAAGAAATCAAGAGAAAAAGGCAAATGCCATCCAGTAGAACAAAGACTTGGAAGGGCAAGCTCACCTGCCTCCACCAGGGTCTCCGTCCTCTCCGGTAATCCGACCGTGGCTCCCTGGGCCACAGGCTTTGAGTTTGGACTAGAAACACAACATTGGCTTTTCTGGATCTCCAACCTAATTAAGATGGCGGCCACTGTAGGGTTTGTTGGCTTTAAGGACCTCACAGGTCAGTCCCTCATTCAGCTCTTTCTCTGTGTCTGTGTGTTTTATTGGTTTGTTTCTCAAGTGGGCCATGACTGAATTGTAAGGATCTCCTGGGGCTGTGTGCACAACTGAACATGGGAGGGGCTTCACTGAGCACCAGAGAATGGGCCAGGAACAGTAGGTGCCAGCCAGTCTGTAGAAGGAAAGCAGTGTTCTGGCCCTGTCTGCTGCCAATTCTCTCTCTCTCTCTCTCTCTCTCTCTCTCTTTCTCGTGTGTGTGTGTGTGTGTGTGTGTGTGTGTGTGTGTGTGTTCTTTCCATGGAGCCTGGATGATCTGGAACTCACTATGTAGACCAGGCTATCTTTCAACTTCTGGTGATATCCCTGCCCCTGCCTCCCATGTGCAGGGACTTCAGATGCATGACATCACTGCCAGCTAACCCTGGTTTCTGAAGCACTATAATTCTGAGGCAGAAGACCTTGGGTGACCCTGGCAGGCAAGAAAGGTTAAAGAGAAAGTTTTAGAGCAAGCAGGCTCCTGAGTTAGCCCTGCCTGGGGACATTTGAGCCCTGCCTGAGGACGGAAGCAGCAAGCAAGCTGGGAACTTGGGAAGGGCACCTTGAGGGACTTATCAGAGCTGCAGCCTGAGGTACAGAGGCAGGTAAATACGTTCTGTTTACCTGATCAACTGATGTCCTTAGATTTGTTCCCTAAAATTATGACCTAGAGAACTGGACAGCCACACAGCAAGGACACAGAGTCCCTGAGAACATGAACTTTCTAATGATATCTTTGTCTCCAGAGCTGGGAAATTAACGCCTTGTTTGTCCTCCTGGAGACAGCAAGCTCCCTGATCCCCACCCCCTCAGCTTCTCACTCCTTAGGGAATGGGCTTAAAGAAAGCAGCTATGGGTTCTTTGGCTTTTGTTCTAGAAGTTTCTGTCTCCATAGTTAAGAAGTCTCATGACCTAACTATAACTAGGACAGACTTCTTGAATGTCCTACTTCTGGCCTTTGCACATTGCTGTCCTGGCTCTAGCTTATAGTTACTGCAGTAGACTAGAGGTGAATGGAACCCTGGGTAATTGTTCTGTGAGAGCCAGGGCACCCAGCCCCCTCCCCCGAATCAGACCTGATGTCTCTAATTAAGTAGGACCTAGAATGTTTCAGGGCAGTCACATGAGGCTAGACGATTTCGCTGTCCGGTAGTCGTTTGGGTTTTACAGTCAGAGCGGGCTATTTCCCAAGCCCATGTGGTCACAGGACCCAGTTGATTGTATGAGTCAGGTATAGCTCAGCTTGCTGTCTTTTGCTGGCCCTGGGATGATGGATGATACAGGGCACCAGAGCTGATACTTCCTGCCTGGAATCTTACACAAAGGGGACAATGACGGTGGGTGCACAGCTGCTGCCTAGGTTTACGGTGAGGAGAAAGCGAGCTGGCGTGTATAACGTGCTCATAAGCAGAGTGTGTATGTAGCTGAATGCTGTTTAGGAACTTTTATCATTTCCATCACTGAAATGAGCAGAATATGAAATCAGAGGTGTCAAGGCAAGATCACTCAATAGCTTCTCCTGGGGGCAGAAGGAGGCAGGCCAAGGAGGCAGGAGGCCTAATGTCTCTAATTAATTAGAATCTAGAATGTATCAGAGCAGTCATATGAGGGCACACATCGTGTGTGTGTGTGTGTGTGTGTGTGTGTGTGTGTGCGCAGGGTGATGACAACGTGCTGGAAACAGAGATATGGTGGTGACAGGACACTGGGATGTGCATAATGTCACAGAATTAACATTATGAATGGTTAAAATGGCAAACTTTGCCTTATGTATATGTTACCACTGTAAAAACAAAAACAGCAAAGAGGGATAGGGATATAACTCATTGGTGGGTCATTTGCCCCACAGCAGTGACAGTCTGGGTTGAGTCCCCAGGACTTTAGCCACGGGGGGGGGGGGGGGGGAGGGGAAGCAAGTCCTGAAAGCAGAGAGGAACAAGGCTGCAACTACAGAGAAAGCCATGAGGCAGCGACCCCACCCCCGGCCCCCATCCTACCCAGCTCTGGCCCGCTGGGAAGTAGACGCTGTTCCTCCACCAGCCTCATACCCATCATTTCCTTCCTGACTCAGCTCAGGGCAAACTCCCCAGCCCCGTGTCCTGTTCCCACAGCCCTTCTGCCCGTCCTTGCAAACCCTCGCTGCTTTTGGCCCAGGCACCTGCTACATTGCAACTCAGTCTTTCTTTTCTTTTTCTGTGTAGCTGGTTGGCGGTCTCCTTAGTCCCCTCCATGGTTAGGGACTGGCCCTCCTCCTGCTTTGGCATTTCTCCCCACCCACAAACCTGTGACCAGAAGAAGTCCAAGCAAGCACTTTTAGATGATTCAATTCTTTGGTCCCTGCCATGAGCAGCTATGGAAGGCTGTGTTCTCTATCTGGCTTTGAAGACATTTTACACTGGTCTTCTGTTCACCATGACGACTGGACTTTACTTCCTTACCCACAATTCATATACAGGTAAATCTTTATGAAGTGATATTGTTACTCTGTGCAGTACCATCTAAGATTGCAAATGTGTTCTGCTTTTATCAAGTCTACATCCTGCTTTGAAAAACTCCTTAGAATGGCTAGAGTGTGGGTGTGTTCACAACTGGCCACCAGGGGGAGCCAATGGGTCAGGACTCGTTGAGGAACAAATGGGTCTCGTTTGGAAGTATGGTTGTCTCTGAGACTGCCTGGAACCTGCGGGCACACAGTTTCTCAGGTCCCTTTACAAGTCTCCTTATAAAGGGACCATGACTCGGTTTATCTATTGAACAAAGTCTACTAAGTTGATTTAACTGGGTAAACATTTTCTTGGCTTAATGTCTCCTGGGGGTTGTTTTAATTCAATGTCTTGTTTTATGGTAGTTGTTGATTCAATAGTTGCCTTTGTTTTTCTCAAATAAGGGTGAAATTTGTGTCCCCTCCTCTCTGCTTCCTTATTTCTTATGAAATCATTTTTCAGAACTGTGGCCTGCTACCCTGACACTTACCTTGAGTCTCCTGCAGATTCCCCTTGATGGGGAGGTTCCACACTATGCTCTGTTCCAGGTACCTTCCTATTAGCCCACCAAAGAAGGCTGCCTCTGCCTGCTGTTTTGATTATTTTGTGGGGAGAGGTGTTTCTTATTTTTAAAACTATTTAAAAAGACCTTTTTGAGCTTATAATGGCGTTATTTCCCTTTCTCTTTCAACTCCACCAAACACTCTCATCATGTATGCCCCCTATGCACTTTCTGATTCATAGCTGATTTTTCATTATTGTTGATGGTGTGTGTGTGTGTGTGTGTGTGTGTGCTCCTAAATACAAATACAGCCTGTTCCATCTGTATAATGTTATTTGTATATATGTGTTTCCAGGGCTGAGCATCTGATATTGGATGTGCTTGTCCCTGGGGAAGAAGGAACATTCTTTAGTTGCCTAGAGTTCTTTGTCTAGGGTTGGGACTTCACTGGCTTTTCCTCTTCCACATTAGCATCCTTTTTTGGTGCAGCCCTGTTCAGGTCATGTTTGGGCTGCCATGTTGGTGAGACATCACGTGCATAGCTTCTCTAACATCTCCAGCAGACATAATCTCACAGCAAACTTCTTGATCCTCTAGTGTTTGCAATCTTTCTGTACCCTCTTCTCTACTGATCCCTGAGCCTCAGATACAGGGATCATGTTGTAGATCTATCAGTTGGGAATGGGCTTCTCAACTCTGCATTTCAATAATCGTGGTCTTCTGTAATAGTTTTAGTCACAAGGAGAGAAGGTAAAGAACTGAGGGGTAAAGAACTACACTTTTCTGTGGGTATAATGAGAAAATTTAAAATGTAGTTAGGGACTGTGCTGGTTTAATAAGGTGATGGTTGTAGATTCTCCTCCAAAATCCATGATTTCAGTAGCACAGCTCTCCTGCCCCACCCCCACCCCTAAACCCCGCCCCAATAGTCGGCTAGCTTTCCAATAGGAGGCATGATTTCTTTCTTGTTGAATGGGCCTAACACCTAATTAGAGAGCTGTTGGTTAATGGCAAGTGTGCCACTACTGTACTGCGAGGGCTTTTGTGCCACGCTGTTTACAGTCATCAGAGCCAGGTTAGGACTACCGATTACTTCCTTCCCTTGAAAGCTTGGAAGTTGCTTCTGGCTATGAAAAGTTCATCCCTAGAGAGGAGGCTTTCAGATCAGATCTAGTGTGAATCCTAGAATCACTTGAATCTTCAGCAATAGGGACTTACCTTCCCTACTTACCCTCTGGAGGGCAACCAAAGACACCAGAAATAATGTTTTCAGAGTCTCTTAGATAACCCTGACCAACAAACTCAAAGGAAGGCTTCTCATGCCTGGTGTTGGGATTTTTGTTAGGTAGGCAGGCTATGGCACTTGGGGGGAGTATTGTCAGCCCTAGATAGGTGCATTTCACTTGAACTACATATCTATATTGATATACAGACTTGCATCTATTACAGGTATTCTTAGGTAGATAGCCATTTTGATTTTTGAGAAAAGGATGTTCCTAGAGGAGACCCCTTATAGCCAGGCACAGGGGATGAGGAACCCATTTGGATGTAGACAAGAAAACCTCATGGATCACCTATGCCAGCTACACTGAGGACAACTACCCCACGTGCCTACAGAGCTGCCTGCTCTTGACTTGCTCCCTGAAGCAGATAGGAGTTATCTCTGCTGGCCCAGGACCACCTCAGCGTCTGTCTTCAGAAACAGACCAAGGCCATGAGGTTTTTCAGCCTCTGTCTATGAGCACAAAGGGGTCAGATCATGCATCAACTAACTACACATCATCTTTACTGCTTCAGAAGTCGATAGCAGCAGAATTCTTATTCTGCTACCTCTACCTGTGTCTATGAGGCTGTTTCTCAAGCTTGACAAATGATAGTGTGTATGTCCCCCTTTGCAGTGAGGCAAGAAGTAGACTTCTCTGCATTTTGAAGACATTCAGTATATAGTGTTTACCAGAGCAAGCCAGACAGTTAAATGAGCCTTAAGCAAAAGGAATTCTTTTAACTTCGTTAGTAAGTGGCAAATTCCTTTAACTTTGTTATTAAATCTTCTATGCTGGCTTCTTTCTCTACCCCCACCTCAGCAGTCAGGCATACTAGCACGGCCCCAAACCTTGCAAGACAGGTTAGGCTGCTGTTGGCTATCACGGGATAAGGGGGGTGCCTGTCTGTCTCCTCCTAGAGACTGAGCCAGCCTCGCTAATTAAGAGCACCTCAAGGAAGTTTCATGGGCAAGAATGCAGAACACATTTTGGACCTTTTCCCTATTATAGGCCCCAGGAAGTAGCAATGGCTTGCAGTAAGAATGATCCTTAGCCAAGAGCTGAGGGGCCCCGGCTGTGACTCGTTCCCCTATGATTCTGTCACTGAGGCTGTGGTGGTCTGTGGTGGTCTGTGGTGGTCTGTGGTGGTCTGATTACCCTAAGCTTAAGGTTGTCAGACTCCTTGATGAGAATGTGTGTTCTTCACCTCAGGGCACCGTCTGAACTGGCTCCTAAGACTCTATGCTCAGGTGCCTCTCTCAGCTGTGTTACCACAACAGTGGCTGCCTTCCCAATCTTCCGTTCACATTCAGGCACAGCTCGCCTCTGGCTGGGTTTTCCGATGACGATAACTAAGCATGGTGTGCCTGAATCTTATGTCAGACTTTCATAGACAAGGCTCTGCAGAGCTAGTCAGTCTCTTGGTTGGTCAGATGTGCTGTCTCCACCCTTGCCTGTCGCAGCCCCAATCTCTGACCAGCAGAGAGTGGGAATAAATGACACTGATTCCAAAAGCAGGTTTAGAGCAGCTGCAGCCGTTTCTCTTTATTCGGAGGTTTCTCGAAGCTTTCCCAGCTTTCAATCCCTCATCGATCATCAGTCGTCAATCATCAATTCTCTCATCAATTCCGTCAGTCAGTCATCAATCCTCACTCTCTGGGACTGTCCACACTTATCCTCTTCCATTCACTCACGTCACCTCACACCACCCAATTATAGACGCACACATCCAAGGCAGCGTGCAGGATTGGCTGATAGAATGGTCTCGTGAGATGTTGCACTAACCTCTCCAACAAGTTACACGTGCTGCTTTTACTGTGCATGATTGAGACTGAGGTAAACAAGCGAGGGCACAGGGCTTAGCATAAAGCCAGGGCGCCACCTTTGGCCCATGCGGCCGTGCCCGCTCCCCACACTTCATCACATGTATCTTAGTGGGTTAAGAGAAGTCTCTCTGTCTCTCTTCAAGACAGGGTTTCTCTGTGTAGCCCTGGCTGTCCTGGAACTCACTCTATAGGCCTTGAACTCAGAGATCTGCCTGTCTCTGCTTCCTGAGTGCTGGGATTGAAGACATGCACCACCACTGCCTGGTCAGAAGTATGTCTCTTGAGCTACCTGGTGTCCTACAGAAGTAACAGTAGAGGATGATCTCATTAATAGATTTGTTTCATTTTTATGCCTAACTGATCCTTTAGAAGATCCTTCTTTCTAGTGGTATACACTTTGGCATATGACCTACAGTTCCTCTCACTAAAGGTTTTGTTTTTCATTCTCTAAGGATCTGGGCTGGTCCTTTGACTTACTTGGGCCAGTACAATGTCATGGAAATGATGAGGTGCCGGATCAAACCCAAGTCTCCAGAATCCTGTCCCTTTGCCTCTTGCATGTTTGGATGGCCATGAACACATGCATAGGCTGGACACCGGAATCATGTGAACTAAATCAAGTCTTCTCTGATGCCCGACCTGAGCGGCCTACAGTGGTAAAAAGATATGAGACTGGCTAAGGTCAGGAGAGCCCCATCATTGATCGACCCCACGTGAGCAGAGAATGCTTACCGTGATATGCTACCCAGGCTTAGGGACCGGTCGTTGATTCTGTGGCACTAATATGAGCAAGGGTACTGGACCAGCTTGTCAAACAGTTATCAGGAACAACTTTCTCTGCTAAAACAGGCTCCTGTACACTGATCATCTCTTGTGGGCTGATCAACTCTATAGAGATGCCTAATATCTTTGTAGAGACAGAGTAGGTAGGTACACATTAGGAGAAAAGGAATCCAGCAAATGGGAGCCAAAGCCCACAAATGTGACTCCTTGTATTTCCAAAGATTTGGATAATGCCCTTGGTATGAAGATGGAGCAGGTCACTGTTTGGGCCAACATTCATCATGGGACCGAGTTCTTCTCCACGTAGTGGTTAGATAGTTGAAAGGGTCGCTAATGAGTAAAGGCAGTGTTTTGCTTTCCTAATATTACTATGGGTTAGAGACAAAGATAAAACTATGACAGAGCACATCCCTGAGTCCAAGACCCTGTGCCCTGGCGACTGTAGGACTATTGTCCTCTTTACTTGAAGTCCCTAAACTCTGGCACATAAAGATCTAATCTCTAATCTCTACCTTTGAAAACATTTCGCAGACTAGACTCAGTCACTCATACCTGTAGTCCTAGCATTTGGCTGGCTGAAAGCAGGCATTATACAGACTAGCAGGAGTTTGAAGCTAGCTTGCAATACATGGTGAATCCCGAGTGTTCATCCAGGCTACACAGCAAGACTATTTCTGAACAAAACCCACAACCAACCAACCAAAACCAAAACCCAAACCTAAATAGACGAAGCCAGCAAAACTGAAACAAAAACCCATAAGGACCAGGATCAAGAGTTTGTAAGGCAGATTCCAAGCGTCTGGGTATTTGATTATGTGTCTGGCCTTATATCCTGACAGTGATTGAATGGCTCACACTTTATTGATGTTCCTTTGGTCATCAAGGCCGTCCATCAGTCAGTCTCAGTGATTGTACTTCCTAGAGTGGAGTCTTAGAGATTAATTTATAGGCAGGAAGGATATGACCACGTTGGCGCCAGTGTCATAGCGAAACATTGGCTTCTGCCTCTTTCTCATCTTTCACTCTAGAGCTGTGACATGCTCTGTGTGCCTTCGGAACAATGGATACCTTCAGGTGGCTCCTAGTCCCAAAGGCTCCTGTGACTTTGCCTCACAGATGTGTCTGTCTCAGCTGCTGGCATGCACGCATGTCCAGAGTGGCTGTTGTCTCTTGGCTGTAGAAGGACCATTGTGTACTTCTGGCCAGCGTCGGAATGAGAACAGGGGAGGTCTCAGAGGCAGCTGCTGAGAGAAGAGAGCAGCTGTGTGGTGCACTGGGCATTTCTCACTGGGATTCCCAGGCTCCAAAGGGGCATTCATCAGGGAGGGAGCCAAAGCACTGATGGACTCTGGGATGAGCAGCTGGGGGGTGGTGTCTAAGTGTCTGAGTGAATGTAGCCATTTTCTTTTTCTTTATAAGACTGCTATGATTTAAGTCACGAGCACTGGCAAGTTCTGAAAGCCAATTCTAGAGGAATGCAGTTTGGGGATATGTTGGCTGAGCCGCAGAAAAAGAAGGCTTCTCATAGATGAGGGCATCTTTTCAGAATTATCTTTCAATTGGGAAGCACAGATTCTACAAAGAGCACTGTGACTACTAAGACGTAGTTTCTGAGACATCTCCAGGTGACAGATATGGACCCTGAGGTGATCTCTCAGCCCCGCTCCTTCCAGATAGACCCCTTCAGCTGAGGTAAGGGAAGGGCGACTTATAGTGAGGTTTGTAGTCACCGTGTGGCCTCTAGATCAGCATCGGCAGTTGGGAACTATGTGGGAATGCTCATTCCTGGGCTATTGCTAGACTTTGTAAATGGAAACCTCGGGGACTAGCTCGGAAACGCTCCAGGGAATTCTCTGGGCACTAGAGCTATAAAAGTCTAAGATACAATCTGACTTCCAGGATACACAGAAGTGGTCCAGAAATATATTGCACACAGTAGGGACCTTTATTCCATGTAGATAGCATGTGTGTCATTCCTGGCATTTAGAAAACAGTCATTTAAACTTTGGTGTTCTGTCTGCCAGGGAGTCCTCCGATGGTCGGTTCTTTGTTGCCCATACTGACTAAGTGTCTTGAGCACAGCAGCACCCCAATTCCAGTGGGCACAGCAGCACCCCATTCCAGTGGGCACAGCAGCACCCCATTCCAGTGGGCACAGCAGCACCCCATTCCAGGAACCAGCTTCAAGATGGCTCTGGACATTTTAATTCATGCTATAGGTTCACACTAGGCTTTTAAAGCTTCCATCTGGAGTTGACACATTCCTGGACCAATGTTGCATTGGCAGAGCAAATCGAACGGCCAAGGCTAACCTCAGAATCAAATGGGAAGTACACCCTATTCTGTCACACCTCCTAAAAGCACTGGACCATGGGAGAGCATCCCTGCTGGCTAGAATCCTAGGTCGTGTGTGGCCCTCGGCACTCCTGGTGAGCAGAGCTGTGCACTAACATTACAGTCACTCTGTAGGGGTCAAGAGCTTCAAGTTCACAGCCACCCACAAGCTCTTTGCATCTACTGATCTTTGGATCTAAGCCATCTATCCCCAGATCTTCTTTGATCGGTCCTTTAACTAAAAACACCCTGATACTAACATCCCCACACAGAGTATACACTGCAGGTATCACACAGGTGGGAAGTGGCTGTCTGTCTGCCTGTAGGAAGCCCTGTAGCTCCCCGAGTCCCCTCCCTCCATCTCCCAGGCAACCCTCTCCTGATTTTCCACGGCCTTAAATTATTCTTTCACACTCATCCATTCAGTTAGTATTCACCAGCCAGGCCCTGGAACCCCTCAGTCCTGGCAGATGGTGTCAGAAATCCAAACCCAGAAGCGGGTCCTACTGGGCATACACTGTCTGATGGGATTTTTTTTCCCTTTAAGTTACCAAAGCTCTCAAGGATTCAACTTGGTGGATACTGTCTTTAATTGCCTGCTTATTTACATACAGCCAGTGTTTCCTAATAAGCCAGCCATCTTTGCTGCTTGACAGAGAGGAGAGACAAGCGGCCCTCCCAGAAAGGACTTGGTCTCCTGTAGTGTTAAAGCCACCTGGAATTAATCCCAGCACTTGGGAGGCAGAGGCAGGTGGATTTCTGAGTTTGAGGCCAGCCTGGTCTACAAAGTGAGTTCCAGGACAGCCAGGGCTATTCAGAGAAACCCTGTCTCGAAAAAACAAAACAAAAGAAAAGAAAAGAAAAGAAAAGGCCACCTGGAGTAGCTCCTGTCCCTCTACCCAGGGCTTTCCTCCCTGTTTAGCACCCAGCCTCACCCTTCCAGGTGGCTCAACGATCCACAAACCAGATCCTTCTGGGATGTGGAGTGGAAAGCACCCGCTGGCTTGGTTTAACTTAGACATTGGCTGGCAGTGCCTCTTATTCAGGTCCCACGATTTGAAAATGAGGGGCAGACTTTTCTTCTTGCCTATCAAGTCCCCAAAGGACTTACCGGAGAGGCAGCAGGATGGCTAATCTCCCAAAACTCCCCAAACTCCCTCTACACCAGACATTCTATACAAGTGTTCAAAAACTAGCACTTGGCCTTCTAGTTTTTGTGCTTCATCCTTGCCAAATTCAGAGTGGGTAGATCAGGATACCATCTGTGTCCATCATTAACTCTCAGCCCCAAGGGCTGAGACCGCTAGCGACTGCAGTGAGTGAGCCAGGGCCTGGGTAGGTCTGGGGCACTGTGGCCAAGGGCTCACCACATCCTTTTGTGGTAACATCTTCAACAAAATTCACTTTGGATATATTTTTATAACCTGCTGGCTTCTAAATTACAGCCGTCCTGAGTAAGAGTACGATAAACATGTGACTAGTTATTTCCTTCTGCTGAGTGTAAAATGAACTTGTTTCTCGGGCCAGGACTTTGAAACATTGTGCTTCTGGTAAAAAAAGAAAACGGGAAAGTATCATTAACTCAAAGCCAAAGCAAAGGTTCATGGCCTTCCTGATTGACCATGATCTAGCGCCATGAGGAAGCGGGAAAGGAAAGCTTAGATGGAGAAAACATACAAGAACAGCCTGCTTGCCTGCTCGGCCTGTCACATGCCTCGAGTCGACTAAGCGTGGAAAGATAGTATGGTGACCGTCACGGTTCCTGGCCTTTTGTAAATGACTATCCCAGGAAGATCTGAAATGCCCTCGCTCATGAACAAGCAACATAGAAATTAAGCATAGCACAGCCAAGATACTCAGAGTTCCTGGTTATGACATAGCTCCGCCCACCTTGCCAAAACATCTGTGTAGAGTGGTAACTGGTAAGGCATTCTCAGGGTAGACCTAACTTGCACTGACTTGCACTGACACCTCGTGTCCTGACAGTGGTTGAACACATGGTCAATGTTGCCTTCTTGATATCAGGGTCTCAAAGTTCCCACTGTGCTGTCTTAGGGTAAATTCCAGCCCTCAGCCATTCCATTGCCAGGGCAAAGGTTTCTAGGAAATTGGCATCACCTCAAGGTTTGGTTTCCTCTTACTGATCAGAAGATAAAGGCAGCTGTTCCCTCCCCTGGGCTGCCCTTGCTTAGGGACCTGGCCCACACCTCCTTTCAGAGTCCCTTAGCAATGTTGCGCCTCCGTAAACCACACCCAGCTTTCCCAACGGGAGAAATCAGGCTTATGTATACAGTGTGTGGAGATCCAAAGATAAAATGCATTCGAGGTGTTATGAGAGCAAACACGGCCTGGGCCAGCACGCACGACTCAGAGGTTAGATACACAGCGCACAAGGCTTTACTCAGAGATAAAATAAGCACTTGTTTTTATCAGAGCACAGGGGCTCGTTTCATTTTTCTCATTCATCTATAATATTTTTGTAAGCTTTTTTTTTTTTTTTTTTTTTTCCTTAGCGCTGGGGATTGAACTCAGGGCCGTGTGTGTGTGTGTGTGTGTGTGTGTGTGTGTGTGTGGTAAACACCACCAGAAGACTCCATCCCGGCCCACACTCACAGTATTAATGCTTTTTCTTCTCCTCAGAAAAACAAAATCCCCAGGATCATAAACCTCCTGAGAAGGAGAGCTTTGCTCAACAGGCACTTGGGGCCATTAAGGGAGAAACAAAGTGTCAAATCACTTCCCTTCACAGACACCTCCCTGTCCCCCCATTAATTTATTTTACCTATTTCCGGTCTATGGGACTTTGGCTTTAATAACTTCCTGAGACAAAATTTAGCCGGAATCCCAGCGCTCGCAGATCTTTCTGGGGAGGGAGAGAGCAGTTTGGAAGTCTCAGTCTCTGTAATGGCATTTTTACAGTTCACAGATGAGAACAGATTTCTGTCCCAGAAGCTCCCAACCTCCTGCAGGGAGTGTTCAGCTGGCCCAGGCCGACCCAGTCCATCCCCACTACTTCTCTCATGACTCCTCTAACGGTTTCTCTAGAAGACACAAAACTTTCAAAGTGTCTGTCTGGCTTCCTTTCCCCGTTTAGCCAACCACAGGTAGTTACACACCCCAAGTTAGTTCAGGACTAGCTAACATCCATGCATCTGGGAAGAGTCAACTCTGGGGGCTCCCTAGAGGTCACCTGCCTGGTATTAGTGTATAAGGTTTTAAGTTTTGGCTTTGTGACATGCAGCCTGGGAGGTATGGAACCTATGTCACAGACTCAAGCACCCTCAGAAGGCTGCCCTGGTTGAAGCCTGAGACCAGTAGACCATGCTCTTGTTCTCAAACCATCCCTCAGAGCTTGTGGCCACTGCTGTTAGTCACCCGAGCCAGGTAGACAGCCGTCAGTGAGGAGGCAGGGGCGAGCGGAAGAGCTTAATGAAATTTTATTTTGAAAATATGGCAAGAGTCTAAGGCACTTCAAACATTTAAATACATATACAGGACCAAAGTAAACGTGGCATGTGATAGAAATACACAGAGAACTATACTCTGCCTCCACAGATGCAAATCTGGAAGCCAGTCCTCTAACGTAATTCAAACCTTTATCATCAGATATAGACACGGTCGGGCAGTTGCTTAAAATGTAGCTCTTTATGACTGTACTGTGGAATATAAAAGTTGAAAATACTGTTGTCAATTTCATATAGAAGTCTTTTATATAAAAAGCCATATAATACATCCACCTCGATAAACCAACTGAAAATATTTCTTGTTGTAAGTTTATACATATGGTTTGAGAATTTCATCTTCTATTTTTAAGCTGGAAATCATCAGCGTGGGGGGCCAAGTTGCTGATGATCAAAGTCCTCTTCCTCAAGGTTCTTATTTTAAAAGACAAAAGAGAAGTGAACAGAAGCAAGAAGCACCCTGGAATGGAATACTGGAAGGACTTCCCAACGGCTCCACATTTCGTAAGTTACTAAGTACTTGTGGAAAAGTTCAAAACTACAGTGTCATAGAGAATCTGACATTTGCTTACATGGTAGAAATGGCCTGGTCAGGCCAGCCTACCATTTCCTACCACTGCAAATAACGGAGCCGGTTCAGCAGCCACGGAGCTGGGTCCAAGCCCTACTAGGGCAGAGGGCTAGAGAGGAGGCCATTTCCCAACAGCTCGGCTTTCCCTGCAGAAGCATCGGTCTTCAGCCGCTCCTTTACTCTTCTGTCTGCTGGTCAGCTTGGTGTGGTCCATTTACATTCAGTATCTGTCACCCCAACAGGAATAACTAGCAGCTTCGTGGTGGCACACATGAGGGCCATGCTTACATAATCAGTCAAAAGAACCGCGGTGAGTGGGACCAGGAGATGTCTTTCTGCCAAGCCTCGGGGTGCTCTAGAGACCAGGAAAGGGAGGAAAACAGAGGTTAATGAGTGACTTCGGGCAGATGTGTTCCTCCAGACATTGGTTCATCACAGCTGACAACCATCTGTGTGCCGGAGCCAGGCGAGCTCTTCCTGAGAATGTGGGACAGATGTCCACCCTCTGCAGGCATGCTCTAAAGCCAGCCGGGCTAAGCAGGGACTGTCCAGCTGTCCTCGGAAGTCAGCCTCCCCCTCCTTGGAGTAAATTCTGAGCTCAACTTGTGCTATTTGGGTCATTATGCTTAGAATTAGCTCCTCATGAAGAGCTGCTGTCCCCCAAGGGTGACTGAGACCCAGCCTATCCTGGCATGGGGGTAGAAATGATGAAGACTTAAATTCTGGGCTAAAAACCCCATATTCAGAATCAACATGAGACCCCTGTGGCCTGTTCATTTCCCTGCCAGCCTGGGCATTTCATCCCCTTTGTAAATGCCAAGTGCTTGCTACTGACCGGAGACTGGGCTTTCGAGAAGTTGAGGTGGGCGTACAGAAGAACGGCAATGTCCTTGTGTCCAGCTTCCAGGGCTATGGAGAGAGCAGTGCTACCATCCTAAAGAGGAAATGAAAACAAGAGGCTAGGCTAAGTCTCTCAGGTCTCCATCAGTGGGAAGGTAGCAAGCCGATTAAGTCCCCCAAGTCTAGCCATCCATTCTGTACGTCAGGAAGCGTTTCTGGATCTTACAGATTGGGTCCTGGGTGTGGAGGTGAGTGAGACTAGTCTCTGTCCGTAAGAGCTCAAGGAGACACAGTCATTCTTTACCCATCAGCACTGGCACAGGGGTGTGTACACGAAGGTCCCTAGAAACTGAAGGCTGTCCACTGAGAGCCCCTATCCAACTGTCCCACCTTCCAGAGGGCCGGTAAGAACAGGATGGGCAGAAACCGTAGTCTCTTTTCTTATAATCACAGATGGGCAGGTAAGAACTAGGAAGCTGTAGTCTTGCAGCCTACTGCACCTCTGCTAAACGCTGGAGGTCACATCCACAAGTAAACACTCCACCCTGGAGGTCTGCCTGCAAACACGTATCTTCTGGAAATACCAGAGGGAGGGGAGAGCATTGCATATGGGAAGGAAGCATTTTTGGGGGAGAGTAACTGTTTGATTTTTATTAAATTGCAGACTCTGAAATGGACATGAAGCAATTAAGGCAAAGGACAGCATAGCTTATTTCCTGTCCGGTTTTCAAGTAAGGACTCTCCTTTGGTCACAGGAACAGGAAATGATTCCCATGTGGGTTGAATATTAGCATCCTGCCCTCCCACACTGCAAATCCAGGGAGCAGCTTCCCTTCCGGAGGTCAGGTGGATGTCCCACTTGTGTATAAGTAAGGAAGTGGGCGAATGGCTGGGTAGCCAGGATTTCTGTAAGTCCCTGTCGTTACACTACAGACTCATCATACAATGCGACAAGTTTTCAGAGAGAAAGCAATTGAGTTTTTAAAACACATGCAACAGAGACGGTAGCGGAGGGAAATATAAGCTCACGCTCTCTGAAGAAGTGAACGGAACTGCATTGTCCCTGGAGGTGGGGGGTATGGCCCTTCTACCCAGTGGCAACCTCCCCTGCTTCGCTTGTTGGCGTGAGCCCAGTGGGATCTGAAATTTATGGCAAAGGAGGCTATTTCCCCTCTAACTTTATGGTGTTTTGAGACAAAGGATGCTCTAGCTTGAACTAGTGTTTGGCAGAGATAAGCTTTCAGAATGAGAACCATGGAGGCCTGACCTCCATGCCCCAGCATCATTCCCATAGCTCAAGTGCCAGTCCTGTGCTTTCTCTTCGGCCTGGGTGCTCGTGCCAGGTTTATCTTGGAAGGGGACAGACTGGGAGGGAGTTCAGTGAGGTCAAGTTTGGTAACGATGGAAACAGACCAAGCAGCAGTGGGAGAATGTGCTCAGAGGGGCCAAAGAACTCGTGGACTTCCTGGCTTATGCATCACATAAGATTATTCACATTGATGAACCATTCATTGTAGAGTACCCATGACACGGCACTCAAATGGTTAAGTGTTCCATCCAAGGGAGAGAGAAAACCCAAGCGTCTACTGAGGGACTGCTCATACACTGCCTCCGAGAGTTGGATTTTGTAGGGCCAATCTGCTCACACCCCCTGAGGAGCAAGAGCTGTGTCTCACCTTCTTCCTTTCAGGAACTCGAGGGTGAGGTGCATATATTTCCTTTTGCTTTTGGCTAATATGGTATCAGACTATACACATGGTAAACGCTGCTGAGCTGGGCTATGAAGGGAAGAGGCCTGGATGCCAACACCAATCCACAAAGGAACAGGAAAGAGGGGCCCACCCCGGCTCCTGGCTGGAGGCCCAGTGGCACTCACATTGTCCTCCAGGTGGCCATTGCAGCCTGGCTGGGCCAGCAGCAGCTTCACAATCTCCGCATGCCCGTGCTCACTGGCACACATCAGGGCGGTGGAGCCCTCGTCGTCCTGGATATTGACGTCAGCCCCACAGGCCAGCAGGCCCTTCACCATGTCTATCCGCCCGTGACTGACAGCCAGCATGAGGGCCGTCTGTCCCGCCTATGAGAGAAATGGTGGTTAGAGTCTGAAGTGCTGACTGGGCAGGAGAAGGCTGGGGTTGGGTAGGGCAGATGACACACAAAGGCACTAGAGCTATAAGCCAAGGAAGAACACATGCGAAGGAGTCAGGTTTTCACCAGAACTGCGGACATCTCAGTAAAGCAAGGGAGATTCTTCTAAAGAGGTTTAAGATAGAATTGTGAACACATTTAGGCTTCGAATTCTGGCTCTAATATGAAGCCATGACAGCCAGATCGTTGGAATAAGTAGGCAATAAGTGTATGATAAGGACCCCATATAGGTAGGGACCGTTGTGTGCAACCATGTTTATTCCCCCTGCAAGCTTCCCAGGCAAAGTAGGGAGAGATTCACCCACTATGCTGGTCAGTGCATGGACTACAGCTGTCAGTGGGCCACCAGCAAAATGCTGTGTCAACCTGGTCCTATGAGACACTGGCCAGGATGAGCAAGGCACTAACCTGACTGGCCTTGGCATTCACGTCTCCGCAGCTGAAGAGTTCTTCAACAACCTGCATGTCCTTCTCTGCCTCCACGGCCGCGAGGGCTGCCAGCATGATAGGCGTGTACCCTGCCTTGTTCTGGTGATCTACATTACACACGTCTACAAGAAAGAAATCTCTTTAGGGAGAGCCATCCAGCACCGTTAGTGTTCACTGGAGGTGTGATGCTTACAAGAGGCCCATGAAATAAGTGCTCTGGAAGTGACTAAAAAGGGAACTAGTATTTTAATGCCTTGTCCCAGCAGGCTGGCAGCAGAAGACGTGACAGTGAGTGACCACAGGGCTCCCTGCTTGTGATAGGGTGATTATGGTGTGATACCCTGGTGCTGTGGGAGGAGGCTCTCGGTGTACTTTCTCTGAAGCCTAAGCGCTAACGAGGGATCTAGACAGGCACATGTGCAAAACTCAATCACATGGCTTCTAACCCTAGGACTTGTGGTGTAAGATCAATATTAACGTTCCAAGTCCTTTAAGAAACTGCCAAGGACCACCAGACCCCATGGGCTGGATCTCTTCTGTTCTTTAATTCTCGAGAAGCTTTCCAGGGCTTTAATGGCATGCCAGGATAAAGAATAATGGAAAGTAGCTTTTAGAGGAGCAAGTACCAAGTTAAACACTTCAGACGAGACGAGACAAGACAAAAACTCGGTTTCGGATCCCACTCTATTACATAAGGGGATGTACACAAGGACCTCTGTGTAAAAAGCTAAGGCTGTGTGGTGGCAAAGTGGGTGCACACATATACCCGCGGGTCCTCAGAATCTGAGCTCCTCAGTCCTTCAGTGCCGAAGCCCCAGAGTTACATTCTATGGGCCAAAAATTTACTCAAAATAGTAAGCAATAAAACAAAGAGAACTAAGGACCATGTAACAGTGGGATCAAGTCAGTCTGCCAGGAGATCCACTCAGAGTTCTCAGGGCAGAGAAGACACTATTTCAAGACCAATTCTGAAATCTTGTTCTGGGCTTCCCTGGGTACAATCCATGCCCCGATTTTAACAGTATCCCTAGCTGTTTATAGTCTGGAGGGAAGGAGGCCTGTAACTGCTCCCTGTCATCAGATGGAAGGAGTTATTCCCTAACATGGGCACTGAAAGTCCTGTGCTGGGCTGGGCTGTGTGCTGGGCTGTGTGCTGGGCTGTGCTGTGCTGGGCTGTGTGCTGGGCTGGGCTGGGCTGTGCTGGGCTGTGTGCTGGGCTGGGCTGGGCTATGTGCTGTGCTGGGCTGGGCTGTGTGCTGTGCTGTGCTGGGCTGTGTGCTGTGCTGTGCTGTGCTGTGCTGGGCTGTGCTGTGCTGTGCTGTGCTTGCTGTGGGATGGGCTGTGCTGGGCTGTGTGCTGTGCTGGGCTGGGCTGTGCTGTGCTGTGCTGTGCTGGGAGGCAGTTCAGTGTCAGAGTGCAGAAGGCTACAGCTCCAACACCCACAGTCCAAGAAAAGGGAATTCAGCAACTGAGAACAGTAACAATTGGTATGTGTGCTTGGATTATTTTGTTTTCTGTACTAACAACTGGAAGATGGAATGATAATGCATATCAGGCCACTGGGTCAAGAAACAGTAAAGGAAACTGGACAATTTCATCATATAAATCAGGTGTTGACATTATGTTCTCACTAAAGTTTACTGTGAATTCCGGGTTAGCTGCTTGTCAGAAACACTGTTGCGATGATGAAAGTGATTTGGGGGGCTGCCCCCCCCCCAGCACACTGCTGAAGGCTCCCTTCCTCAAGTGGGCCCTTTCTGACCTGCCCTCTCACCTAGTGGATAACGTGACCCCACCGCTGCATTCTGGGATGGCACGTTCCCACTACTGTCGTTAACAAGGTTCAGCGGTAACGGGAGACACTGTCTCTCATTTCTGTGACTCTTCAGGAGACTGTGTAGTTGGGCAGGGACAGTGATGACTCTACTGTGGTTTTACTTGTCCCTGTCCTAACTCCTCACTTCTGTACAGCCACATAGTGGTGGCGTATAAGGACAAGCAGAGTGGCCACAGACACAAAAGCTGTGACTCTGGGCCGGTGAGCAACACTGTGCCTCCCAAAGCACCCAGCCCAGCCCTCATGATTCATCAAGGAACAAGTGTGAGTCACGGCTATTAGCAGGGGAACACCTCATTCGAAGACAGCTGACCTGCAGCAGGAATATCTTCACAAACTCTCTTTAAAATAGATGTGGATTCTGTTCCTTTATTGCCCAGGCTTGGTGACCCTCAGGCCTCCCATCTAGGACCCGAGAACAACCTTCTTGCCATGTCACGTGGAGAAGCAATGAAAAGACTAGAGGGTGGCCAAAGGGACTACGTTATGGGTCAACCGGCCTGATGAAGACAAGTCACAACCTGAGTGCCCTCAGGGGGACAACAGGGCCCTCTGTACCTGCATCCAGAAGTAGCTTGACGATCTGGAAGTTGGAGTGGGACACGCTGTAGTGGAGGGCGGTGTTGCCATTGCCGTCCGCCATGTTGATGATGTACCGGAGCACGTCAGGGGAGACAGCCTCGAACGCGGCGATGTAGTCACCCACCATGGCTGGCACGGCGGACTTCTGACTGGACACGCGGAACCACTCATGCTGGAGGGTGTTCAGACAGATCCTCTGCCAAAACACCAACTTACTGTTAGTTCTATTTATAGCGCTCTCTCTCTCTCTCTCTCTCTCTCTCTAGTGCAACCGAAAGCCCAAGCAACCAGGCCTTTTATAGTCAAAGTGTGTGCTCTCAGCATCTGCTCTTAAAAGTTGCTGCGACCCAGCAAGCACCTCAAGAGCAGCTCCAAACATCAAACTTGAACTCTCCTCTTCTGGCTTTAAGTCATCCTGTCCGCACTGTGGTCGCTAAGAAACAACGTGCAAGTGGGTTTCGAGCCAGATCCCGGAGATTGACTCTACTACTTATGAACGAATGGGCCTGAGGAACTTCCTTATTCTGTATCTTAGTTTCCATGTCTTAAAAAAACAAAAAACAAAAAAACCCCAAACCACCACCAACAAAATCCCTCATTTTATAGTATCTAATAATGAGGTCAACACTCAGGCCTATCTCTCCTTTTGAGCTGTTTGTGTTTACTGAACTAACGGGTCTTTCCAGTGATTGTTCACTGGAGTTAGGGAGAAATCGGCACACCATCAAGTGTGTTGCTTCCTGAGCCAGACCGACTAACTCCACCGTTTCTACCCCACCAGGCTGGGAGACGAGGCTGGCCTAGGCTACCACACAGCAAGTTCCAAGCCAACGCGAGCTATAGTGCAAGGAGCTGTCTCACAGAGCAAATTGGGACAATCTGAGTCTAGCACCTAGTAGTCTGACATGGCGGCTGCCACTTCAGAGATACTTAGAAGACTTTTATATACTTATCTATTTTTTTTGGGAGTGGGCAAGCGCACATGTGGAGGTCAGAGGGCAACTCGAAAGGTGTTGGTTGTTTTCTGCCACAATATGGGTCCTGGGGATCAAACTCAGGTTGTCAGGGTGACAGCAAGCATCTCTACCCACTCCACTGAGCCATCTTGTAGGCCCTGGAGACACATCTCTCAAGGCCTCAGATACTAGGGCTGGGTTTGACTAGTGAGGTCTCATGGGCACATGACCCTGTGTGCTTGTTTGTGTGCAAGCCTGTGACAGCCACAGCCAGCTTTTAACAGACCATGCCAGGGCCCCCCCCCCCCCGCCTCAGTATTCCAGCTATGTGTCTAGGGTTAGAGAACCCCTGAGGTCTCATTTGGTTCTCAGAGCTCCATGGTCTCGAGAGCCTCTCAAGTCACCTGAGCAGCAGTAGCAGCAACTGACTCAGATGAATCAGCCTCAGATGAACTAACCCTGCTGACACACAAAGACGCAGATCCAGGTTATTATCAAATTAGTGCGAGAAGCCACGTTTTCACAATGTCCTGAAGACGGAGCTGCCAATCACAGGCCTGGTCAGGTCAAGCAGCTCTGCAGATCCAGTTGTCAGCACGGGGGTGAATCACATGGCAGCACACCAGATCAGCCGCTGTCCTAGCAGTACCTGCATGTCCTGTGCTGTGCTATTCCCGATCAGCTAGACAACCACAAACACCACACTGCCTGCTACTGAATTTACTCAGCTGTGAAATGACAGTGCAGTTATTTTTTTTCCATTTAAAAATAGTGGCCGTCGGCATTCCGCACCAGAACCTAATATATACTTTCCTAGCAGAAAGGAACGCTGACCTCAGCCCAGATAAGTTTCTTCTAAAAACTACGCTTACTTTTTAGAACGTTCAGGGGATGCTGCTCTTGGGGTCAGAATGATCTGTAGATAGAAGCAGAGCATGGAGAGAGAAGGAGATGGCCTGCAATTAGCCTTCTCTTTCTTTCTGCCAAGTGTGTGTCTCCCAGATGGCTCTACCACAAGAAAAGTACAGGGTGGGTAAAGGAGTGGACACTGGGCCTCAGGGAAACTGTATGTTCCCTGAGCTGGGCAGTACAAGTTCATCCTGCCAGCTATTCGAGAACTGAGCGGCTCAGGGAGAAGCATACATAACATCCCAGGGGCAGGCTACCATGTTCCTGACCACGCTGCGCCGGGGCAATGCTGCAAAGCCGAGGCAGTGTTCCTATCACGCAGACTTACCATATCTTTGCTGGCCAAAGCTTTGGGATCTTTTATGTTATATTTCAGTAAGTTGCAGGCAGACAACATCTTTTCACTTAATTCATACCTAAAGAGGAAGAAAAACAAAAAACACACAAAACTCAGGATATGCCATAAAACAAAAGGGATTTTTATCTTAGAGCCCACAACCATTTAATAGGCCAGGGCCATGAGCCAGCCTAGGTGGGTCCTGATGATCAGAGCGGTCTCCAGGCACTGGTGGTTGACAGCACCACATAAAGCCAGTACCTCTGCGATGAAGGGCTTTGCAGAAGCTTGACTTCCAGATACATTGGTTTGGCCTTTAGGATATTACAAAATAACATTTGGAAAATTTTATTCCTTTTATTGTAAGGGCTTAAAAATATTGTCTTGGCCAGGTGCGATGTCATATGCCTTTGATCTGAGTACTTGGGGGGGGGGGCAGTGGATTTCTGTGAGTTTGAGGCCAGCTTGGTCTACATAGTGAGTTTCAGTGTAGCCAACACTACACAGTAAGACCTTGTTTCTTTTTTTTTTTTTTTTTTTTTTTTGGTTTTTTCGAGACAGGGTTTCTCTGTATAGCCCTGGCTGTCCTGGAACTCACTTTGTAGACCAGGCTGGCCTCGAACTCAGAAATCCGCCTGCCTCTGCCTCCCGAGTGCTGGGATTAAAGGCGTGCGCCACCACGCCCGGCTCAAGACCTTGTTTCTAACATGTGTATATGTATACATATATATGTGCATGCATACACACACACACACACACACACACACACACACATATATATATATATATATTTTAAGGAGCTAAAGAGGTTTAAGTTACTATATTTCTTTATGGTGAATTCATATCTGGTGACTCAAGTGTTTGTCCAACACATATGAAAAGCCAAAAATCAAATGACATTACTATCTCAATAAAGCTGTTTAGAACTCAGAAGACATCTCAAACCCTCTGGAAACACTTACCTTGTGCTGACAGTGAGCTTCAATTTGACAAACGTAATGGAATAAATGCTTGCTGAAACGTTCCAATTTATACCTCACAGAATTAAAAAAAACCCACGCTGACGTTTCCACCTTTCCTCGTTTTATAAGTGATAAGTCCACCCTTACTAACAATGTCGCAAACTCAGCCAAAAGGTGTGTCTCAGCCAACCAGAGCTCGTGAGATGACGTATGACGGTTCCACATCTACTGTTGTGTTCCTTATCACTCAAGGAGTAACAAAGCTCAGAGTGCCTGACACACATCACCTTTCCAGTTAATCATCTTTAGTTGAGGCTAAACTCCTTTTCCTTGCCTGCACAATGGTCCTGCGATAACAATTCTGACATTCGCGTCAAGAAAAAATTTGAAATCTTAAACTGAGCACCGCTCATCAGAAAGGTCGGCTCTGTCTCTGTGTGTACACGGTGATGTGTTCGAACAATGGATGCTGAAGTGGACAGTATTCCCACATGCTAAACTAGCCAGCAAAGAGTTACCAAAGTTCAGCGAACAGACTAGCCGAATGAGTCACTCTCACTGATGTGCTCAGAGATCTGAAAGGCACCGTACCCTGCATTAGTACCTTGACCAGCTGTGCATGCTTCTGAGACACGGATAAGACTAAACACACATAGAGTTGCAAACTACCTGAACCAGTCAGTTAATTCTATTGCCCAAGCGCGCCACGCATGGGAGGAATCAGGGAGGGGAGGGGAAATGTACCACACCTCTCTCTGATTTCCTCCTTCTCAGGTTCACATTCTAGAACCTGCACTTCATCTTCCACCCTGGCAGACTTGAAACCTTCAATGTTAACTGCGTGGTGCCCTTCCGCCATTGCCCGAGTGTCGTGGTCCTTCTCCTCTTCCTCCTCCTCCTCCTCTTCCTCGGGAGGATACCCAATGGTGTCACACTCGTCATCTGACTCGGAAGAAGAGCTTCCATCCGAGCTGGATTCGTCACTTGAAGTGGTCTCATACCTAGGTGGCAATTGGGAGTTCAGGAGCTGCAGGGTGTCCCCACAGAGACCCAGCGACAGACGATCTTGGAAAGGGAAAGCTGTGGCCTGACCCCAGACATCTTGCCAGTGGTTTAGATAATTTAGTGGGATAATTCCCAGTTGAAGACTGGTATCAGATACCATTTGTTTAAAAAAAAAAAAAAAAAAAAAAAAGCCCTGATACCACCAGGTCAGAATAAATTGAGAAGAAAGTGACTTTACAGAAACCAGATCTGCAGTTTCTCTGCATTCTCCTATTTGCCCCATCCATTCTCCCACCGTCAAAGCGAACAGATTATGTAAGTAACCAATAGCTCCTTTGAAATCTTCTGGACCACATCGTTCAATAAAATGAAAATTTGTAAGACATGCACCATCACGTTAAATCTCTCTTGGTAGCCTCTTCGCTGTAAATACCCAACGCTACACTGTTGCTCTCTCATTGAGTAATCAACTAATTGCTTTGCTCCAACAGGAGGAGGACAAACAGGCTCGACCGCCTGGGCCCATAGCTACTAGGTGTTCTATGTAGAAAGCAAGGAACCAGAGCTATGGCCAGCTTACTCTTCAGTTGAAACATCCCAAAGTCCTGCTCCTGAACACGAGAGCTAAGTCAAAAGCAATCCATTCCGGAGAAGTGGATGACCATCCCTGGACCCTGGACCAATGCTGCCCAGCCTCTTCCTGTCCCCTTCTGTATTCTAACATGTATAAGCACAACTATTCAAATGAAAACAGCAACCCTGATTTTTTTTTTTTTCTGAAGACATGTTTTTTGCCCCCCAGGCCAGAAGTAAGGAGATGTCACTTTCCCAGCTTCAGTGAGTATCCTTGAAAGAGGGACACATCCTTAAGGATAGCAAATGAAGAGCAGAAGAGAAGCCCAGATGCACCTTTCTGAGGAGGGAATCATCCATCATCAAGATGTGGCAGCATCCCAGAATAGGCACCCTGACAGCGACTTAAGTAGGAAGGAGGCAAAGGAGGCAGGCGTCTCTGCACCTCAACACCACCAGCGTGCCTTACCCGCCGTTAATGCCAATGAACTGAAGATTCTTTTTGGCTCCATTCGAATCTTTGTTCCCATCGCTTTTCTTCATGATGGACTTCAGTGTGTTTTCGTTATTTGGACATACTGAAAAAGAAAAAAAAAAGTAAATCAACGTGATTGATGTAAATCACCAGTTAAATGAGTGGGTTCTCTTTCCTCACGTTTGTGAATGTAGATCTTAGTCTGGGTGTGTGAGAAACTTCCATGAAACCCACTGGGAGTGTGTGTGCAAACAGAGAAAATAATCCATCATTCTATTAATAACGTTCCTTTAAACACGGGGGAGGGAATCCACCAGTGTGCCCAGACATTACAAACCTGGAGATAAGGAGCATTGGTACCAGGCTGTAATGTTTATAAAGTGATGTCATGTCTCAGTTCACCCTTCCTTAGGCACTGAAGTAGGGATCCTGGTACTTTTTCCTCAGCTAAGATAACCTAAGGGTAGAATATGCAGGCTAGGATGTGAAGGAGAGGAAGGCTGTTTGTACAGTGCATAATCTGTAGCCAAGACATGACAGCTTGCTTTTGGTAAAGGATACTAGCCTAGCTGCCAAAAAAACAAATGATATAACCTTTCTTCCAGGTCAGCATGTAAATCATTGGCTGGAAGGCTGGCAGTGTTGCCACAAACTGCACGAACTGCAAGGGGACTTACCATAGAGGCCGGTGGCTATCTGGTCATCTGTCAGGTTCACCGGGGACAGGGTATTTCCCTGTGTGGGGAACTGCTCATGGCCCCGGCTGTGCTTGCCTTCTGTTGTCTCCGCCTCCACCTCAGACTGGGATAGTTGTGCATTTAACAGTCCTCCTGACCGAAGGCCTCCACACTTGCAGGTACATTCCAAGTGATTTCCTGTACAGAAGGAAGAGTGCAGATATGCACGGTTAGGTTCGCATAGCATAGAATTAAAAGTCAGGTTGTTAAAAACAGCTCCAGAGACTGGAGAGATGGCTTGGCTTAAGAGCACTGGCTGTTCTTCCAGGACCCGAGTTCAACTCTCAGCACCTACATGGCAGCTCACAACTGTCTGTAACTTCCGTTTCAGGGGAACCATCACCTGCACATAAACATAATGCAACCAAAATACCAATGCACATAAAAAAGCAAATTATTTTAAATTATTAAAAAAAAAACCCATTTCTCTCAGCCCATCCTCTTCTCTGGTGTCCTCTTGTGCTTTCTTTTTAATAAATCGCACTACTCATTTACATAGACTTGAACCCCCAAGGCCTTCAATGATTGTTAAGCTTGGCCCTTGCCCTTGGCACAATGTTGACCAAGGCTTGTCCTCTGAGCCACATGGCATCTCCCTCCTCTACTTCCCTTCTGGTACCCTGGTGCAGAGCCATGTCTGCACCCATCTCCAATACCATCAAGACTTTAGCTGAAACAATTCCTGGCGCAATCTACAGAGCAGCACCTCTCCCAGGGAAGCTTGGGAAACGGGGTACCCATAGCCTAGAGAACACACGGAACCACCATGGCCTGGCGCCAGCCTGCTATCCAACCTCATTCCCTTACTCCTATGGTCTTTCTGTGGAGGGAACTTAGGTCCCACGGTCCTAAGGCTGGGATCTCTCATTTCCAGACATCCTTCTGCCCAAGGCCATTCCCTTCTCTGCTGGCCACACCCCTCTTCCCCTCCCTCCTCAACTGAAAGCAATTCTCCTTCCTCACTGCAGCTGTCTGTCTGTCTGTCACACTTTTGCTGTCTGTCACACTTCTGGGATCTCTAATACAAGGGCAGGATGAGTTTTAGAAAAACTTTCCTGTCAGCTTTCTTCTTGTCATGTTTACTAAATTATTTTTCCACAGGTAAAACATTTCATATCTGTTTACTGGCCAAAGCAGACAAATTCACTTAAATTATATTTGTATTCAATGTATCACAGAATTCTCAATCTGACTGACACTAAGATGATGTTGACAATATAGGATTAAATTAAAAAGCAAATTAATTGCAATACATGCATGTGTATCTGTTTGAGATAAGGTCTTACTATATAGCCCTGAATGGCCTGGAACTTGCTACATAGGTCAAATTGTCTTCAAACTTACAGAGCTCTCTGCTTGCCTCTGCAAGTCATTATGTGCAGCTAAAAAATATAACAGTAGACATAAACATAACTTTATAGAAAGCTAATCTGTAAAATTCTACTAAAAGGAATGAGCTATAGAGATTAAAAATTCTCATATATTTACTATTTTTCGATACTATGTATAGATTAGCTGTATTCAAAATTGCTCAAATTTAGCAATTTAATTTTCAAAAATGTTATTCTAAGGATGCATAGGAGCAAACAGGAGAAGGTTTTCATTTTGTACATTTTTAAAACAGAAAGGAGAAGCTGACATCACAGTCTGCCCTAAGGGCCTAGTGGGTGAGGCGAGCTACTGTCACTCATTTGGGAGAATGCTATGCAGCCTTTATGGGTTCTGTGTGGTGCTGTGACCACAGTCTTCGCTCAGCAGACTGTCCCCCAGCCTGGCACTCTGCCACTTTTCACAGTTAGTTATATCCATGCTCTTTCTGAGACGTAGACTAAACCCAATTTCTTTTAATTGTTTTTCTAGGATGCCGTTCCACGAAGCCCTTTTTCCTCTGTTACTGCTCTGTAGCACTATTCCCAGTGCCTGCACTCTTCCTCCCTGGGGAGCGCAGGCTCCTTGGAGCCCTACTTGTTGGGTCTCTATTTGGGGGGTCCTCTGCACGGCTGAGAAGAGTGCTGGACATCGGATTTCTTTTGGCAAGTATTGGTGCAATTCACCTGGAAATCAGGGTCACCGACTGAGGTCAACAGGTCAGGCAAGGTCACCAGGCATCAAACTAGTTCTTGTTAGTCACGCCAGGGAGAACTGCTACCTGTATTGCTGGAAAAATCTGTCCCAGGTGGTGTTCAAACTGGCTGGACTTGAATGGCCTGGACATGACTCCCTGAGCTTATTAACAAGGCCCTTTCTGTAGGCACGGGCATCGCGTGGAATGATACCTGCCCCAGCATGAAGCTCTGAACAGGACTGCCATGTGCAAGAAGAACAGAGAAGTGGAAATGGAGCTGGATATGCAAAAAACAGTAGCCAACAAAGTCCCATGAGATGATCTTAACCCTGGACATGCTTGAAAATCATGTTAGATGAAGAGGTGGGGATTTTTAAAAATACAGGTAAGAGCTCTTACGTCATCATCACGATCACTATCACTTTGAGACAGGGTCTCACTATGTAGCCCTTGCTGACCTAGAACTTGCTATGAAGACCTAGCTGGGTCCTTAGAAAACAGCCTGCCTCTGCCACTTAAGTGCTTGTTTTAAAGTCCTGGGCCATTGTGCTCAGTGTATCTTTTAACCATGCCCCATGATTTTGCTCTGCAGTCAGAACTGGGAATTATTAAACTAAGATTAAACAAAACTCCAACCAGGCTGCTGAAAAATAAGACTTCCTCAGTCTCTACTTATCAACTTGGCCGTGTATGGATTCTCAGAAATAACTGGCTGTTTAACTAACAGGCCTGGACCACCATTACATGTTTCCCAGATAAGACTAAAACACAACAGTGGTGATTAGGAACCCCACCCCTACTGAATTCCGGTCCTATAGCCCAGGTGCTCCGCAGACCCAGTGGGTCATTAACTCATTTAAAATGGTCATTGATACCAACAAAACATGAGCCTCACTTTAGGACTTGGACAGGTTAGTGACTAGTGAGTGACAGAAATCCTAGTGTCCTGGAAAATAAAAACACATTCATTCAATGCATTAATTCTAATTCTCAAGTACGCTGGACTCAGGGTTTAATATGTGGACAATCTTAATATCTAAGGCAAACTATATTGAAAACTAAGTAACTCAAAATGAAAACTTTATTTTATAGTGTTCTCAACTTTAGGAACATCAGAAACAAAGTATTAAATTAAAAAGAATTTTTGTGAAACTAGGACCAGGATAGTTTTACAGGGCTCCTCCCCCCTGCTTCCTCTGTGATAGCTCTTCCTGGCTTTTGAAAATTTTTACTAAAATGATATTTGAAAGGGTTTCTGGCTGTTCTAAAACTCACTTTGTAGATCAAGCTGGCCTCAAATTCGCATAGGTTCACCTGCCTCTGCCTCCCGAGTCCCAAGTGCTGGGACTAAAGGTGTATACCACTGTGTCTGGTTGCAAATCCATATTTCTATTTTTTTTTCATAGCTGATTTTAGAAAACACATCTCTAAACAATTCAGCAGGCTAAACAGCTAAGCTACAATGCCTTCGTTTTAGCATTCTAACTGGATTTTAAAGACCATTTAGCATCCCTGTCAAGAAGGAGTAGAATTGTAATTCCTGATTCACAGTAGAGGCCATCCAAGCCTTTACCTGTATCTCCAGAGTATAACTAACTCTTTGCCTACTGGCGAGCTGATGGGCACAAGCAGAGACCTGTCGTTTTGGGTACATTCTGGTTTGAGGAAGAGACAGTAGAGATTCTATTTTTGGCAGGTGTCCTTTTGGGGAGAAAGTGTGTGGCTTGAATTCTGCTCCCAATGGAGGCATGTAGTCAGAAACATACAGTCACTTCCAACCAAGGAACCCTGGAACCCCGTGACAGGTCAGAGCAGCAGTTCGACTGTCCCTAGCACTGTCATGATACTTCCCTGAGAACAGTTTAAAAGGCTGCTAAGAATGTATCTGAAGTGGGCATTCACTCAGAAATGACAATGCTAAAAGAGTGGATTAATGATCAAACTCTCTTTCACCACAAACCCCACCCACATTTAATTACATACCCTCCCCTGACTTGACCCAGAATTCCCAGGCTGACAGGCTGCATTAACTAAAGCTGGGTTAAAGTGTGCTCTGCATGCGCATGCCCCTCCCAGAGAAGCTAAGGTCCTCTTCCCCTCCGCAGACCTTGGAAGCCTTGACTACAGCTGAACCCTGACCACTTTCTGCTTGCCTAACATCTCCATGGGTGATCGTTCACATTTCTGCCAGGCCTATCTTGGCTTCCCAAACAGAGGGAAAGTTATTAATGGTCCATCTGTATATCTTTTTGTTGCAGAGCTGTACTTTGTATATGTTTACATTTATGTCCAGCTACTGATCCAACATGAATACATGGAGGCAGGACGGACTATAAACATTTTTATTAAAGCATAAATGACCCTCCAACTCAGGAAAAGACACAGTGATAACTTTGCGAATTCTCTGCAGCTGCAGCTGCCATTCCTGTGGATGCCATGAATTCAAGCCATTTGTGTTTCTTGAAAATTACCAAACGTCAGCCCTTAGCCTGACACCAAGTATATGCTTCAAGCTTCAGTCAGAGAAGAGGTGTCAAACGGAGCCAGCATCTTTTCCCAGAACACTTTTTGCAGTTCTCTAATAATCATTTAGGAAGATCAGTTCAAGAAAGCAGGATTTTCAAGTCAGTGTCAACTAAAAAGCTTCCAAAGGAGAAGGCAGAGTTAAGTCTTTAAAGATCTTTCCTTCTTAGCTGAAGGTCTTTCCATTAACAAATTATTAACAAATTATCATTAAGAAATTATCAAATGACCTGGGGCTACAATTTCAACCTTGCAAGGGGCAGTTATCAGTTAAAAAAGGAAAAAAAAAAAAACCCAGAAAACAAAGACTTATTTTTATTCTATATGCATGAGTTTTGCTTACATGTATGCATGTGTACCATGCACATGCCAGGTGTAGAGGTCAGAAGAGGATGTTGGATCCCCTGGAATTGGATTCACAGATGGTTATGAGCCATCATGTGGGTACTGGGAACTAAACTTGGGTCCTCTGCAAGAACAGATGGCCACCAAGCCATCTCTCTCTAGTCCTCTTTTGGTTGTGAGCTGTAGCCTTTACTGTAGAACCATCTCTCTAGCTCAATTGGCTTAAAAAAAAAGTCTCACTTTTTACTTCTGGCTAGCCTGGACCTCACTATATAAACCAGGGTATCTTAGACTCAGAGGCCACTTGTTTCAGCTCCCTGAGTACTGGGATTAAAGATGTGGGCCCACTAGAACAATACATCCAGCAGAAATAATTTCTTTCTTTTTTTTCTTTTTAAACCAAGACAGGAGCTTATATACATTATGCTAGCCCATTACTCCTTACATAGCCAAACTTCTGATCCTCTTGAACATCTGCCAAAAGTTGAGCCTCTACTCCTGGAGTACTGAAAATTATAGGCATGAAGGGGTGGGTCATCACACCTGTTTAGCTATTATTACTTTTTAAAATAAGATAAAAATTATGCACAGTTTTTACAAAATAAAATAAAAGCCAGTGCATAAAAATATTCACAAAGTTATGGACGGACTCCAGATTAGGCTCTGATAACGGGGCTGGGGATGCGTCTCTGTTGCAGAAAGCATCCCTAGTAAGGATGTGGCTTCATCTTAAGCATAGCTACAAACCACACTCTGCTTTAAGCCTGTTTATCCCAATGTGCCCCTACATCTGGAGTGCTTATTTCGTGATGGGGGCAGGTAATGGGTGGTAGCAGATAATACATGTTTAAATATATTCAGAAGAAGGTCCTCAGCTGCAATGGATGGTCAGCTTTTCACACACAGCTATTTCCATAGAAAAATTCTGCTGGGAGAGAACCTGGGAGAAGTCTTCTCATTTGATACAGACACAGGACTCAGATAGCAGAGACAAATACAAATTTCCAGGATAGTCAGAACCAGTCAATTCTCTCAACTCCCAGGCTAGCAGAGCCTCCCTACCTCCTGCTCCCAGGCCCTTCATCGCCCCCCCCCCCCCCAGTCATTTAACCACTGCAGGGTTCCAGGAACACTTGTTTTGGCTTACTTTGATGTTCTTGAGCATTTTAAAAAGCAGTATAAAAGGGAAAAATTCGATACTAAGTGGTTTAGTACAAAGAGCTAACTAGAAACACAATTCTGAAACAGTTTCACTTCCCACTCTTGCTTTGTCTAGATTTCTTCCTACAACCTTACACAGCTGAGAGAAGGTCTTCAAGTTCATAAACTTTTAAAACAAACCCAAGAGAACCAAGAACGCAAGCGCAAGAGCAGAAGCCCCTTTGAGTGTAGAGATACATTTTCTATAAACCATGTGGCGGGCTGTTAAGTTCTGTTTGTATTTGTGCAGTGATAGTTGGATATTTTTAGGGCATTTATATCTCTGAGTCATTTGTCTAGAATTTTCTTCCCCTTTCCAGATGGAAAAAAAGGAAAGACAGAAAGGGAGGAAGGGAGGAAGGGAGGAAGGAAGGAAGGAAGGAAGGAAAATCCCCTCTTTAAATCAATATAAGCCCACCGTTGTAAAAGAAAACAAAGCTTACTTCTTAAGGTTCTATTGGTAACAAGAAGGACTTCCTTCCTCCTTGCCAGGCCCAGTGTACACCTGGACTTGGGCAGGCTGAGCCAGAAGGATCATTAAAAGGCTGGCCTGATCCCCACAGTGAGGGTCTGTCAGAGGAGCAGGGAGTGAACTTATGTCCTCTGGCCATTTTAACAGTACCAGGGAAACAAAACTTCTCTAGTCAGTACCAACCTCTGCTGTGTCAAAAGCCACACACACTGTCCTTCAAATCCTGGGAGAATGCTTATGGCCACTTAGGTGAGAAAATACACAGGGAAATAGCTTGATTCAGGATTCACATTTTGCTAGCAAAAGAAAGCATGTTTCTAAAACACAAGGCACATACCTGCACTCTTGTATATAGCCACTTCACAGGGGCACTACAGGAGAACTTAATGTTTCGTTTTTTTTTTTTTTTCCTGAAGGGCTGACTTACAATCACACACTCCCAATGCAATTATAAATAGAATGAGAGTATTCTGTGTGATGATGTGGTTAAAAATAACAGTTTGTAGCCAGGCAGTGGTGGCACACACCTTTATTGGAAGCACTTCGGGAGGCAGAGGCAGGCAGGTCTTTGTGAATTCTAGGCCAGCCTGGTCTACAGAGCTAGTTCCAGGATAGCCAGGGTCAGGAAAGGAAGCAGCAATAGTTTGCAATCGGACAAGTGATTCTGTTATTGAACACTTAACTCTAGAAAGAATGAACTTACAGACAGGGTATGAGAGAGAGAGAGAGAGAGAGAGAGAGAGATTAAAAGAGTAGGGGCTGATGAGATGGCTCAGTGCGTCCCATCCCCTCCCCCCCCCCCCCCCCCCAAGACAGAGTTTCTCTGTGTAGCCCTAACCGTCCTGGAAACCAATCTGTAGACCAGGCTGGCCTCGAACTTAAAGAGGTCTGCTTATTTCTGCTTCTTGAGTGCCTGAATTAAAGGCATGCACCACCACCATCCAGCAAGATGCTAAAGAGCACTTTTCCTTCTGAGGACCTAGGTCGATTCCCAGCACATGACCATTTATAATTCTAGGTCCAGGGGGATCTGATACTCGCTTCTGACCTTTGCAGGAACCAGTCATTCCTGAATGACATACATTCAGGGAAACCCACTCAGACACGCAAAACTTAAACAACATCAACATCACCACCCACAAAGGTTACTCGCCCAAGCTTTGCTTGGCAACTGCTCTGAACAAGTCCACGTCTGGAAGAATGAGGACAGCAGCGGCAGCGGCTTTCATTTAGCACGTGTGCACCATGCGGCAGATTGCACCACTGATACCCTGAGACCTGTCAGACCCTGGTGGTGGTGCTTTTTGTTTGTTTTTTTTTGTTTGTTTTGTTTTAAGGATAAGGTTGTATGAATGAATGGCTTTTGGCAATGATATGTATTCTACACTGTGTGAGCAATTCTCCGGATTACGATGGTAAGTCACAGTGTCCTGACGCGTCCTTATACACAGCTTACAGATATTAAGAATGCTACTACTTTCCTGTATCACGCTGGCCTAAATTTCCAGCCCATATATGCCAACATCCAACATGGAGTACATTCTCGACCTAATTCCTTTCTTATTAAATCTTGGCTACAATACATATGTGGCACGAGTTATATAAATGGCCTTTAAGGTCGCTCTTCTGTGCTCTGACAGGGGTCAGACCAACTGCCTGCTACTGAGAGGATGTCTCCCTTTCCTTCCCAGCTGCCACAGACCTCCTGGGTATTAGCTGATTAATTAGGTTCATTGAGGGTCAGAGCTACACACTGATGTATGGAATGTCAGCGTGACTGGACACAACGTGGCATCAAAGAAAACTTCCTGGTCTCCATGCTTAGGAGGCTACAAACATGACTCCAGGGATACAGCGGAGCATTCTTGACAAGAATGTGGGATAGTGATGGCAGTTTCAGGAGGAGGATGCTGGGAAGAGCATCTTCTTATAACCTCTCCTCAATCTGTCTGAGGCACCGAAGTTTACTGTGACATAAATAGCTGACATCATGATTTCTCTTTTTTTTAAAGGATGAAGAGGCAAACATGTAAGCCCACACATCAATCTAATCCTGTTTATTCAAAGATATAGAAAGGGTTTATGTTAGTCTAGTTTATGGCTGTTCCCTTCAGGAATAAAGAGGCACACTGAGACTTCTGTGGGTGTCCTACTAATATCCCCCTCCCCCAAACTAACGTGATGCGCATCCTTCTCCCTAGGTAATTTTGGCTCATGAGAACTACAGCGTCAGGGAATGGAAACCGGGGACTGTGCCCCGGCCTTGTGGGGCACCATGTACTGTCAGATACTTAGAGCACCAGGTCTATGAACTGCCATTTTACCGAGCATCTTAGAGAGATGCTACATCCCGAAATGTCCCAGGGTGATGGCTCAAGGACTAGCTTCAACTTAAAGAAAAACAGATGAGAACAGGATTCTCAACGGATATGAAAAGACAAGAGGGTGTGTGTGCCTATCAACAGGAGCAAAGGAAAAAAAAAAACCTGCTGTCAGTTCTTGCTTATGGGCCACTTTCCTCCAAAGCACGCCTTCCACTCCTGCACTCCACTTGCTGTCCCCATAACTGGAAGCAAATTCTCCATAGCACTTGCTACTTACTGACCCAACACAGCTCTCTCGTCTATTGCTTGCTTCAAGGAGGTTCTATCTGGCTGAACTCCCTAACCTATCCTCAGAGCCTGTGCTGAAATGAAGTGGTAAGTCAAAGGTGACTTGCCATCTTATTAAAGTCCATGAAGTGTCTACCCTCTCATAAAGTGTTAACTGAGAACATTTCCCTCTACAAGTTTTAATTGGTCGTATACTGATAATTATGTGTATAAACAATACGGGAGTTTTGAAAGCAGGTCTGTATAAAATGAACAAATACATAACCAGAAGATGGACGTGAAGCATCATATAATGCCTCAGAGTTCATCTCCAGGGAAGCCAGGTCTCATGGACGTGCTTCCTTGTGTTAGCCTGAAGCAAGAGGTCACAGGAGCTAGGAAGACAGTGGGGTCAGCAAGGTTGCTTGGTCTCGGTTTGCATTCACCCCATTATCACCCCAAAGCTTTCTCCATGACTCCAAAAAGTGGTTCTAGCAGCTTAAAAAAAGAAAAGAAAAGCCTTTCTTCCTAGAAAGACATTCTCCCTGCCTTCCCTCTTAGGGTTTGAATGTGTTCCCAACAATTCATGATGGAAAATGTATTCCTCTGCCCTCACGAATAGACTGATGTTGCTATCCTGGGAATGGGTATATTCTTGTTTCATCTCACCATATTCTTTGCTATGACAGAGAAAAATAGACCTTGCTGGAATTTGGTGCCATGCATGGGAGTTCCTAGTCTTCAGAGCCTTGAGCTATGCAAACCCTTATTCCTTTTATGTCTCCCTTACTCCTTTTATGTCTTCATTCTCAGGTCTCGGGATGGGGGGCGGGGGAGTGTACCGCTTACCTGTGGCTTTCTGGAAGTCGGGGTTCCTGAGCTCCTCAGTGCTTGCAGACTTCATGGCAGAATTGATGCACGACAGGGTACTGATGAGCTGCGAGTTGAGGGACCCGATCTGTGAATGAGGCTCCCCAAAAGCCTCTGCCAGCTCACTGTAGTTCTCAGCCAGCAATGTCTGCTGCTCTGCCAGCAGCTTCTGCACGCGCTCAATGTAGTGATCCAAGCCCGTCACCATTCCAGATGCAACCCGAGGCTGAGGAGCCTCCTCCAGGAGCTCCCCTATGGGCTCGTTCCCAACACCCACGCTCCTCCTGCTGCCCATCAGTCCCACAGTCAACTGTGGAGGCCCGCATGCTATGGTCCGCATTTTGAGACCAACTAGATAGTTGTCCTGAATATTTATCTGTCCCACACCTGACTCTTTGGTCTTCACGGCACATGGCTTGTCGAACTCAGAACTACCAGACAGCACTGTCCCGACGCCAATGGACCGAGTCTTAGTGGAGGGGTTGATGTCTCTGACGCGGCCTTCTCCGATGGCCACCGTTCGCATCTCCACAGTCTGCGTGCTGGTTTGCTTGTCCAGAGTGTTGAGAAGAGTGTTGGTACAGGACTCCACCAGGGTGGCTGCCTCTGTGTTAGTGCACTGGTCCACCCGCTCCAGATTCGTGCTAGTGTGCTGGTCTGTGGTATGGGGCACCGCCATGACAGCTGCTTCCTCCTGGCCTACAGCCTCTGTGTTCATGCTTCGGGAGGTGCACTCCTTGGGAAAGCAGACAATGACATCCACGGAACAGTCTCCACAGCCGATGGACCGCACGTCTTTGAGGTTCAAGTTTGTCTTAAGGAGTGTCAGGTCGCTCCCAGAAGCCTCTGTGTTGCTGCCGGTTTCACAGACACTGACTTCCACACCCACACTCCGGTCACAAGTCTCAGCAGACCTCCCCACGCACTGGTCATGCATTGCCACCCTCTCCTTCACGACCCACCAATTCATGGGCAGCTCGGGTCCCACGACTTGGTTCTTGCAGTCAGGATGGCAGGAGGTGCCTACGCTACTAGTTTGCACAGAGGTCCCGACACATGACTCCCTTGTGTCCACATGACTGCCAACCATTTGATCTCTGGTTGGCACCAGCGCCTCCACCAACTTGCTGAAGACAAGCGGCTGGGCCATGGTGGCCTTGTCAACTTTCTTCCTGGATCCGGCAGCCTGCAGTTCTTGTTTGAGCTTAGTCATCTCCCGGTCATGGGTGGTTTCTTTAAGCTGTACTTCCAGGCGGTAAATCTTCTCCTTTAAGGCCTCTATGGTCTGCTGCTGCAGCTCGATCTCTTTGTCAGCTTCAGTGATAACCCCAAGCATGGCTTCTGTCACACCAACGCCAAAATTCCTCGTCTCAGTGACCGTCCCCACAGCCGTATCCTTGCAGGGCTTGAAGTCTCTGTGGTATACAACGACATCGTTCATGTTCTCATCGCTACCCACGGCCACAGACTTGTACTCCCGAGATGGGCACTGCCCATTCTCCCTGAGCTCCGACGCCACCACCTCGCAGCTGCTATCCTGAATCTTCTGCTCCAGCGCCTGCATGTCGGCCGTGAGCTGCCGGAACTCCTGGATCCGCTGCGTGCTCTGCTCCACGCTCTCCATCTCTTCCTCCTCGTAGTCGATGTACAATTCCCCGCCACCGCCTCTTCGGGCTCGGGCAAGCAGTTCCAGCTGGGAGGCATTGCCTGCACTGTAGGATCGTTTCCTCATACCGCACGCTTCGTTCTGGGACACAGCCCTCTGGTTTTTCAGTTGCGAGGCCAATTGCCTTTTCTCTTCTTGCAAGACAGAGATCTTGACCTGGAGCACAGGGATGGTCCTCACCTGCTCCTCAAGCTCCTTCAGGCGTTTTAAGGCGATGGCCATCTGCTCTCGGATGTGCTGCAGGTGCATGGGGCTCACGTTGGTCACCGGGGTGGAGATCCCTGAACTCAATGGGCTGTGCCGGACGGAGCTTCCCATGGACGATGTCGTAGGCGCTGCTGGGACGTAGCTGCTATAATCCCCATTGCCTTGGTAGCCATTCTGAAGCGGGTGCATTGCAGAACTGTGGTTACCAGACCCCATAAAGGATGGGAGGGAGCTCGTGGAGCCCATGCCTCCAAAACTGGCCAGCCTGGGCCTCCTGAACTCACCCGGTGCCATCTGCATGGTGACTCGCTCCTGTTCCAGTCTTCTCCGGGTCTCCATCAACGTCTTGGTGACATGGAAGTTGTGCCTGGGGAGTTGTTGTGGTGAGGGAGGGGGCAGCAGCTGTCGGTTTTCTGAGATAGCAAAAGTGGGTGAGGTCTCTAGTGGGGCAGGTGGCCGTGGGATTGGGGTTGAAGTAACGTGGCTTCTGGCTAGCAGGAAGCTGGGACACTGCTTGCTGTCATCACTGTTGGAGGATGACAGAGACTCAGTGGAAGTCCACACACCCGGATGACCAGGTATGGCCCGGACTTCTGGACATGGCCCAGATGGCTTTCGCCTCTTCTGGATGTTTAGTTTCTTGATAGTATTTCCCTTCTGTATATCATCCACGTATTTGACGAAATCTAAGTCTAGCTGAAAACCATAAGGGGTTTCCACAAAATACGGGTCTTTCTTTTCCTTGTTATGGTCTCCATTCAGAATTCCGTCTGCTTTTTCTAAGAGAGAGAGAAGAAGACACGGCAACACGTGCATTACATATCTTAGTAAGAGCAATTACTGCGAGTGTAACACAAGCCATCCTGATTTAAGACTTGTCAGTCCTAGTTTCTGAACTTCACCCCCTCGGAATGAAAATGGAGACATTGCCCATCACAATGACACAAAGTCTGTAATCCTAGCTACTGTGGAGACTGAGGCAGGAGGAGGATTCTATGTTCAAGGCCAATCTGGGCAATTGAGAGAGATTTTATTTCAACAATATAGTAAGCATGGCTGGGTGAAGCTCAGTCGTAGCGCAATCTACAGTACTAACCCCCCCCCCCCTTACAGGTAAAAGGACAATTTAAGTATTCAACCCATAACATTATGAGACAGTGGTCTTGAGAGTCAAACACAAATAATATTGGTACTAAAAGCCTGACAAGATGGCCTCGCAGAGTCACTTTTCCTCGACAGTTCTTTGAAGGAAAAGAGGGGAGTTATATCCTATCTAACACAAGTGTCCACCAAGTCACAAAATGCACTAAGTCAGCAGACTAAGAGAGTGGGTGACAGCAGAAGGACAGAGTCAGGGACATCAGTGTGCATGTTAATTTTTCTGCAGGTTTGGTAGTTTGTTTTGCCAGTGGCCAAGAGCTACCCAGTGTCTAACTAGCTCCACATGATTCCATCTTGCTCTGACTTCTTCTTGCTTCCAAGCTGGGGGCGGGTGTGGGGTGGGGGAGGGAGGAGACACAGGACAGGAAGTGAATTTTCTAGTACCCTGTGTGCAAGGACACAGTCGCAGGACAGACAGACTTCCACCTACTGCTTAGTTTCTCTCCCAGCTGGAGGAAAGTTTCCTCCACTCTGTCCTATTTTGCTTCTGGATATAACATTTGCTAACTCACAAATACCTGGTTTTGAAATCCTTAGCAACCCAGACAAGTCTAAATGGAAGGAAGGGCAAACCAAATTCCAACTCCGGGATCACGTGGTTATTTAGTGAACGCTACTTCTGGCTAAGCCAAACATTTCAAAAAGGAAACACAGGAACCTTTCAAAGCACAGAACTTGTTGCTGATCTGAGCCATGCATTTCAGATTTAAAAGCAAGGTCGTTTTGTTTGTTTAAACAGTAGGATTAGGTCATATGTTTTTTCTACAGCCACGCTGAGAAGGCTTGCATTTCTAAGACTATGGAAAGGACCAAAAGCTAGGAGTAAAAATGAGAGCCATTTGTCCCCTGCCCCAGTCCTAGTTATCCCTCCCTGTCTATACTACTGTCCAGCCCAAGGATGTGAGCAAGCTTAGGCTACTGCCTGCCTTCGGAGCACCCAACACTTCTCCAGCATACAGGTGGTGCCAAATGCTTGGAATGATCCGCTTCCGCCCCCACATTTTTCTCTTTTAAAAACTCTGGAAAGTTTAAAAAGACCATCAAATAGAAATAAAAATGGGCACACATTCGCTGTGTCTCAATTTCTAAACAATATTAAGATAAGGATACTTGGCTAGCCTGTGGTGTGAGTCCCAGGGTTTAAAAACCATGCCAAACCCAAATAACCCCCAAACACAAACCACCACCGCGGCCACAACAAAGCAGTATTAAAACCGCTGGGAGTAAATGTGAAAGAATTCTCTTTGAAATAAGTGCCCGAGCACGAGCTGGCCCAGAGTTCCAGTGCCTGGAAATCTGAGCTCATGCTAACAGAATGTATCTTCCCCGCTCTCTCTCCCAACTCCACGGGACAGTGAGCTAGCTCAAAATATGCAGCCAGACCTGTTTCCAGAAGTGTGTGAAATTCCAAAGGAAGCAAGGAGAAAAGGATGAAGCCCACCAACTCAGGGTGGAGGGTGGAGGGCGGGGCTGAATCCTCACGGCGTGGGGATGGGGGGTGGAGGAAAAGCCTCAGGATCCAGCGCGGAGGGAGCTGAAGCCATCAGCTGGTCGTCCTAACCCCGTAAGAACTCAGCCCGGTTTCCTCAGCTCCCCTGGCCCCCAGCCCGAAGGCCAGCCCCTCCCAAGCTCACCTACCGCAGCCCACAATAGGCCAGCCTCCGGCCGCCGCACCCGGAGCCCCGGTTCAGCTCCTCTCCACTTAAGGGAACGCTTGTCAACTGGCGCACACACCTCCCGGGCCCGCAGGGACACCATAGGCCCAGCCTGCACCAATGAGGGCTCCCCGCGTCCCGCCGCCGTCACCCCGCAAAGCACACTCAGCGGTCCGGCATCCCCCCCCACTGGAGTCTTAATGAAAACAGGAAGCCGCCTTCTTCGGGAAAACCTGTGCTCTTCAGTGCGACTTTTGCCAGAAGCCCAAATAAAGCCGGCAATGTGAGCCTGTCCACCGAGGGCTCAGCCTGCCCCCGGGGCCAGACACTTCATCAAAGAGTCTGTGTTCTGGAGGCAGGCCCAGCAAACTCAGCCCGGGTCACCTGAGGAAGGGCAGGGCCACAATTGGCCACTGTTCCCGAGCACTGAAGGGCACTTCTCAGCCTAGCTCCTGACAGGTGACCGGCAACCAATAGTTTCCCTCCAATGGCTGAGCCCTTGCGACGGATCTTAAAGAAAATGAACGAAACAGGCCCTTTATCCAATGCAAACGAAGCAGAGCGAGCGAGCGTGCTTACAAGAGTATCACAGAGACTTTACAAAGAAAAAGGCGATCGTGTCTGAGCTGGTGGCAGCTAGCATGGCTCTTCCGTTTTTTCTTGAGGGCATTCCCACTGCCATCATTTTCCGTAGGAAAAGGGAGTGGATTTAGTCGGGTGTTAACAACCCCCCCAGCCCCCGAAACACAGAGCATACTTTTCAGCAAAACTTAACTGCGCTATATTTAGCTACTTCCCAGGCTCAGCATGTAGATAACCAAAGGTCCGGGTCATTCTGAATTATCCCCAAGTGACACTTTGGACTTCTCCCCCTGGAAATCAGGGACAGTTAGAATTTAACCATGGCAGACTTCTTTCCAAGCACTGCTGAATCCTGACGACAGAAAGGGACCCTGGAGTTCATTTTTCTCTCTCTAGCAACAACAACAACAACAAAAACAAAAAACCAAATCGGCAAATACCTGGCCCCGCCCCAACAATTATCCTGGGTACCATGTATTCCATCACATTGAAATATCCAGTCTCATTTAAATATTTTTTATTTAATTTAATTACCCCTTTCCCCCCTTTTAAGACAGAGTCTCATTAGATAGTCCTGGCTGCCTTGGAACTAGCTCTGTAGCCCAGGCTAGCCTCCAACTCAGAGGTTCCCCTACTTCTGCTTCGTAAGTGTTTGGAAAAGAGGAGTGGTCACCACATCCAGGACACAATCTGACTTTTTTTTTTTTTTAAATCTCCTGATCTCCTGTCAACATGACTAGGTCATCTATGGGGCCAATATTTATTTTCAATTTTTTTGTACAAGTACATCTTATCTGTTTTTTATACTATGAACATCCTCAGAGCAATAGATTACAATTTCAAAAATCTCACTGAATCACATGCCAGTTAACAAGACTGTTAGCGTGGCCATAGCAGACAGTTTCCCCCAATCTCTTTTTCCTGTTAGCGTGGCCATAGCAGATAGTTCATGAAATAGCCCCTACTCTCACTCCGACCCCAACCCGAATCTCTCTCCAGAGACCTAGAAATAATCTTTTGAATTCTTTTTTTTTTTTTTCCTCCCATGCAGATGCGATGCTACGGTCGATAGCTGTCAACTTGGACTTGAATTTACATGAGATGGAGGAACCTGTGCTAGAAGGAATCTGGATCTCGAGCGGCTTTGTGGATGAAAGCTGATATTAAAACTCTTGGGGCTGGCGAGATGGCTCAGTGGTTAAGAGTGCCGACTGCTCTTCCAAAGGTCCCGAGTTTAAATCCCAGCAACCACATGGTGGCTCACAACCATCCGTAACAAAATCTGATGCCCTCTTCTGGAGTGTCTGAAGACAGCTACAGTGTACTTACATATAATAAATAAATAAATAAATAAATAAATAAATCTTTAAAAAAACAAAAACAAAAAAACTCTTGAAGAGAGCCTGGCAGTGGTGGCGCACGCCTTTAATCCCAGCACTTGGGAGGCAGAGGTAGGTGGATTTCTGAGTTCGAGGCCAGCCTGGTTTACAGAGTGAGTTCCAGGACAGCCAGGGCTACACAGAGAAACCCTGTCTCAGAAAAAAAAAAAAAGAATAACAGAATTATGTCTATTCTCACACAGCCCAAATTCCACTGGCTAGTGGAATTCAGAGAGAAACAGCTTCCAACCGGTCTGGAACTGGAGAGCTGCACAGGTGTTTACGAGAATTTTCTGAGTGCTTGGAATGTAGTGCTGGCGTCTGACTACCCCTAGCGCCCCTCTGTCCTCCTTATATAACTCTTAATGAAAAGTTATTGGATGCAGAAAAATGATCCTATTCTGTTGAAAGAGTGGGAAGAAAAATTCATAGGAAATAAAATGAGGTGTTAGGCTGGGGAAAAAGGAAAGTCAAACACAGCATGGGTGGAAGTCACAAAGGTATGCGATTAACAAACCAGAAGATAGTCCGTGAGGAGTGGCCAAAACAGAATGGGATACTCAAAAAGAGCATCTGAAGGCCAGGGAAATAGTGATGGTAAGAATACCAAGGAAAGCAGGGCGGGACTGTGTCTGTGGGGGCAGGGGATGTGAAAGGTAGGGGAGGGCTGTGTCTGTGGGGGCAGGACAGGTGAGACAGGGGATGGTACAGAAGATGCCCTAGTCTTGGGACCAAGAGCTGGGCAACCTACCCCTTCCCCTTGTAGTATTTAGCCACCAACTAGGGGATGAAGGCTAAATAAGGCTATAGCAATTATGTCCGAAAGTACTGGACTGAACTTGGCAAAGAGAGACTGAATTCAGAGCAACAATTAAGATGGTTTGGGAGCTTTCTTTTCTTTTTTAAAATACAGTCTTACCGTGTATCTCTCTGGCTGACGTGGAATTGACTGCGTGAGCCAGGCTGCCCTTGAACTCAGAGAACCCTGCTTTCCTCTCAAAGGCTGGGTTTAAAGGTGTGTGCTATTACGAGAATAACAATAGTCTTACTAGCTACTGGAAAGTGTAGAATAAAGAAGATAGGTATTCGTGTGTTCAACTTATAATCAGTATTGAGACGCATTAAAACCTATCCTTCCGGGTTGGAGAGATGGCTTAGAGGTTAAGAGCACTGGCTGCTCTTCCAAAAGTCCTGAGTTCAATTCCCAGACGCCACATGGAGGCTCACAACCATCTGTAATGGGATCTGATGCCCTCTCCTGGTGTGTCTAAAGAGAGCAACAATGTGCTCAATACATAAAATAAATAAATCTTTAAAACAAACAAACAAAACCTATCCTCCATTCTCTTCACTGTTTAACACTCTCTGTTGTAGGAGCTGGGGATACAATGTAAAGGAAAGAACCAAGATCTCCACTCTCACTGGGCTCACAGCCTAGTGCAGATGGCGCACACAGGAAGAAGAAACAGACAAGATGCTTAGCAGGAGTGCAGGGTCCTCAGCAGCCTTGACAGCAGCCTGTCTGGGAGACTCCGCTGTTTGCTGAATGTGGGCTGCAACAGTGTCTTAGGCCAGCGTCCTTCCTGAGCTGGCCTCACACCTGGAAATCAAAGATCATCGAGTCCCTTTTCCTCCCATTTTTAACCTGTCAGTTGGTCTGAAATTAGGGCTAACCACAAAAACTGTGACATCCTCAACTAGAGAAGGCTCCTCAAGTCCAGGACAGATTCCCATGAGCTCAGAGGGAAATTGGAATCATCACACTGATAAGGCTGTAAATTTATCTCCTGTAAAACTCCAAACCCCATGAAAAAGGCCCAACTGCGGCCTCAAAAGCAGTATAGCATGTTCTTGTGGCTTTTCTCCATTCGTGAGTAAGATACAGATACATTAGAAATCATTTCACCCAGGATCAATGCATTATTTACTCAATTTTAACTTTATAAACAAGTGCCATTTTCTGTCCGAATGATATTCGATTTGGGAAGACCTAAAACGGACTCTGCTCACCAGCTAGTCGCTCAGACAGAAGTGGTTCTCAATTTAGTTTTGTTCTCCGTGGTGACATCTGGCAACATCACAAGGCAAGTGCTACAACAGGTGAGTGCTTAATTGGTGGCCTGAGGTGGCACTGAATGTTAGGTCTGCCCCCTCTCCCAAGATAGCCTTTAGGCTCCCAATGCCAGTAGTGCCAAACCCAAGAAAACCTTGCTGAAGATGTCTGGCAGAGCAAAACATCTGCATATAGTAACATCTGGGCTCTTGCCTGTCATCCCTCTATTTCTCAGTGGGCTACAACACTATGTGCCAGGGACAGGGGTATCTTTTTAAAGACAGTCTGCTATGTATCTCTAGGGCATGGAGCTTGCTCTGTAGACCTCAGACTTAGCGATTCTCCTATGTCTGCCCTGTGAGTGGTGGTATTACAGACCTACACCAGCGTGCCTGGCTGTCCATCCTTTCAACCAGTGTATATTCACTGTCTAAGACAATGGGCTTTGTCGGTGACGTTCTCACACATGGGTACCATGTACTTCTGTCTTACTCCACTCCCTGACTCATTCTTCCTGGCTCCTACTCCCTCCCTCGTGTTCCCTTTTCTGTAGAGTTCCTGTTTTACTTGACCCAGTATATGAAAGACAACACACAGTATTTATCTTTCTGAGAAAATGCAACTTTCGAGTAAGAAACACTCATTATTTTTCTAGACTTCTACCATAATGAGCTATTCTTTATTATGAGCCAAAAAAGCACGAGACATTTCCAAACGAATGTGCCTTGGACTTTTAAATGGGCAAGGCTCTGATATTATAACTCTATTAGTCAAGGCACAATGGCTTCATTGTTCTTGCTGCACTCTCTAAGCCCAATTACCGAGAGAGCCATGAAGGATAATTACACCCGTGTGCCACAACCTCACACACGATTAACATGTTTATACTCAACAGACTCTGACTGCCGAAGCAAAAGAGGTAATTCCCACTAACACACTGACCCCTCTCACAGGAAGCACAGGGACCTGGCTTAAGAACTGAATCAGTGCCATAGAAAGTGTGGCATTGCCACAGATTCCCCAATGACAAGTGCCCTGAGTATGGCGTGCCACAGTTAGGGTCATCGTGGGGGACCCACAGTTATGGCTGGGAAGCAGGCCAGAAAGCCTTGAGGATAAACTGGAGGGTACAGCTCACGAAGTGAATTCTTCAGCATTTGGAGGCATCAGAGTTAGCAAGACAGCTCCTCCAGGAAAGGACAGTGGTATAGAGAAAGCAGGAACTGGGAATTGGACCAGGCCTTCCAGAACAGGTCTAGCAGGAAGCGCTCCTGCCTGCTGACAACTGAGCCTTAAGCTTTTATATCCAAACACCTTCCCCCCCAATACCAATCTACACTATTCATTATATGGAAAGCCACAAGTGAGATACCAGTAACATTAGTATTCTGTATTCTGCTGTTAAAGGATAAGGCACGGTGTCTTGTATTTATCAAACAGTTACTTTGTTTCACTGACTAACTTAGTTTGTTTCTTTTTTTACTTTTTTTTTCAATTTTTTTATTAGATATTTTCTTTTTTTTTATTATTAGAGTTTCTTCATTTACATTTCAAGTGTTACCCAAAAGTCCCCTATATCCTCCCCCCCGCCCTGCTCCCCTACCCTCCCTCTCCCGCTACTTGGCCCTGGCATTCCCCTGTACTGGGGCATATAAACATTGCTAGATCAAGGGCCTTTCTTCCACAATAATGGCCAACTAGGCCATCTTCTGCTACATATGCAGCCAGAGGCATGAGCTCTGGGGGTTCTGATTAGTTCATATTGTTGTTCCATCTATAGGGTTGCAGACCCCTACAGCTCTTGGGTACTCTCTCTAGCTCCTACATTGGGGACCCTGTGTTCTGCCCTATAGATGATTGTGAGCATCCACTTCTGCGTTTGTCAGGAACTGTCAAAGCCTCCCAGGTGACAGCTATATCAGGGTCCTTTCAGCAATGTCCTGCTGGCGTATGCAGTAGTGTTTGCGTTTGGTGGCTGATTATGGGATGGACCACCGGGTGGGACTTAGCTTGCTTCTTGAGACAGTCTTGATCTGTTGTATCCCAGATCAGCCTCAAACCCCAGATCTGCCTCAGCTGCCCAAGTCCTAGACAGAGGTTAGTTCCTTTCAAACCTTCTCTTTTCCAGCTAAAAGCCATTCATTTATTCAGCCACGCAAGAACACTAGGCTCTGTTTGAAGAGAGCTGGACTTCTTTGCCCTGGGAGTGTATGTATACTGCCTGTCTTCCCTGCCTCCCTACAGCTAGTCCAAACACTGCATGCAAATAAGGAAAGTGAAAGGGTATTTCAAAAGCGTTAAGTACCAGACGACTCCCTGACACCATCCATGGCAGAACAGCAGCCTCACAGTTTGCTTTGTCTATGAGGCTGCCAGATAGCATGGTGCTTCTTTCTTTAAATCTTTAGATTTCATCGCCACGTTAGTAAGCTGTGTCATGGTTGTTAACCTGCACATGATCCTGACACAAGTCTTCCTTCCTATACCAGCTCCACACTGCACTCTGTAAATGGGGCGGGGGAGGGGTGAGGGGGTGTCCTCACTTTAGGAGGAAGACAGATTTAGTTTTTCACTTAGTAACTATTTATGAAGAAACCAACATGGGCCAAGCCGCTTGGTGCTGAACAGAACAGCCACGGGCAGAGCCTGCGCAGATGGAACCTACAATCTACAGGAGACAGACAGACAAGTGCTTGTATAGGTTAGTGACTGCCTTAGTCACTGCTGTGGAGGTGACCTCACAAGGGCAGGGTAGGGAGTGATCTTGGGATCTGCACTTGCGAGGAAGGTCCACTGGGCAGCCTATAGGGTATGTGGGGGCAGGGGATGAGAAACAATCTAGCAGAAAGGCAGTATAGGGCAAGACCAGTTTTGTACCCTGAAACGCAGCTTGAAGCTATTGGGTGTTTTAAACAAGGGAGTGAAATGGTCCATTTACATTTTAATAAGGTTTCTCTGGCTAGTCAAAGGATTATGTATTAAAATTCCCTTCTATAACTTCTGGTAGGCTTCCAAGGATTGCTATAACAAATTTTCTCTTTGGACTCACAAGTGAGTATTGTCTGTTTAACAAGAAAGTCAGTGTGGCATGACATTAAATTACCCAAACCTATACGTTCTATATTTGGGGCGTCTGACTGACTTGCATCTTAGTGCCCATCTCTCCACCTCTCTACCCTATATTTAGGAGGAAACTGAGAAGTCCTGACAAATGTTAACCTCTGTGAGCTGAGCCAGAGACCTGACCTGGGACCAAGGCTGTGGCAAGCTCTATCTGCTGCCCCATTCTGCCGCTAAAAAGGAAAAATATTTTTCTTTAAGCCGATGACTCACTGGGGAGAAAAATGGTGGGGGAGGGGCTTCCTCCTCTGGAGGTCATTAAACAACAGTCAATCTAATCTGTGAAGGACAGAGGTGGCAGGAGTCCTGGCAGGAAGCAGGCAGAGGACATTTAGGGAATCCACGCTCTGATTTAGTGTGGACTTTCTCCATACTCTGAGATTCTGGGAGACGAACGGCAGGGATTTAAAGGGTCAACCACAAGGCTGACCTGGCAGCCAGCCCGAGTTTCTGTACTTTTAACTCCTCCTTAACTTTAATTTTTCCACCCGTATCTGATTAGCTGCCTCATGGGGGTGGGGGTGGGAATCAATAACATGGAGGGGGTCTAGGTGGACTTAAGTAACTCCCCTCCCCCCTCAAAAATCTCATTTATCCTCTAGAAGGTCCTGCAAGCTGGGTTTGGGGTTGGCTTGCCTTTTGTCCTGAATGCTCCTGCCTGCCTAGCTCTTCCTTTGCCTGTGACATTCACTGTATGAGGGAAGCATCTAGAACCCCGCAGCTAACCCCCACTACCTGTCAATCATCGCTCCCAACTTCCAACACATTAGCTATTTCAAACCACTGTCAGAGGTCTGCTTGGCTCAGAGATTCTTCCGGAGTCCCACTGGACACTTTGAACTCAAAAATAATATAATTAGTGATAATAACCAACTGATAAGTATCTCCGAGTCCATAATGTTAGAGTGGACTGCCAGCTAATGACGGTGGCAGTAAGGATTATGGGAACAGAAAATTACCATAGAGCGACCATCACGGCTGTGGTTGATGGAGACAGGAATGGATGCAAAGCCTGGTGGATGGAATATTTCCCACCAAAGATGAGGATAGGGCTGCGGTCTCTGAAAACCTCATGACAGAACAGACTGTCAGTCATGAAGGGGAAAGTGAGAAGCCAACTGGGATCAAGGCTGGCGTCATGCCCCTGTGAGATCCACTAAGATGGGAGAAGAATCACATTTGCCAAGTGAGTTGTGGCCTGAGTCTAGAAACATCTGTGGAGCCTACCAGAAGGTCAATCTGCAGTGCAAAAGGACTTTCTTTAAACATTCTCAAAAGACACAAAGAAAGGAAACATACCTGTTTCAGACTGACAGAGACTGAATTACTTAAATTTCAAATTCCTTCCTCCTTCTCTTCCTTCCCATTTCTTTCTTTTTTAATATTTATTTATTTATTTATTATATGTAAGTATACTGTAGCTGTCTTCAGACACCCCAGAAGAGGGCATCAGAACTCATTACGGATGGTTGTGAGCCACCATGTGGTTGCTGGGATTTGAACTCAGGACCTTCGGAAGAGCAGTCAGTGCTCTCACCTGCTGAGCCATCTCTCCAGGCCCCTTCCTTCTCATTTCTAAGGGACGTGAATGCAGCCAGGCCAGGCCCCTGATGATGTTTGCTTTGAAAATTTAGCAGTCAAGTCTGCTCTCTGGTGTGTATTTTAGGACTTTCCCCTTTCTTTGAGATTTTTTTTTTTTTTTTTGAGAACATATAGCATATCCCTCAATTCTGCAGACTGATATGTCTGGTGGCCCATTACAAAGATATCACCCTGAAGTTCCTTTCTGTGGCATTAAGTCTCCCACACTGTAGCCTTAACCCAGCACTTCCCAGTTTCTACCTGCTCACCTTGGCATATCAAACATCATTCATACCTATCTGTGGCTTCTCTCCCAGTGTAGCCACATCATTTCCCCAGATTCTACCAACTGTCAGCATCAGCTGTTCTGCCCTATGCCAAATGTCTGATCTTCCTCAAAGCCCCACTTACAGCCTTTGCCATTCTCTTCGGGGCCCGGTAGGTCGCCTTGTTCCCACCATGTTCCTAAATCCTTTGTGGTATCTCATGACCCATGTTGTGGTTGGCAGGCACGTGGTTCACCCCCTGCCCTCAACAGAAAATGTCTTAGGGGGGTAGGAACTGAGAAGATTTTTTTTTCCATCCTTCAGTGTCTAGTTAGCCTGGTGCTTAACATACCATGAGCTTAGTATATGTCAGCATCAAAACCTCTCATCTGTGCATCTACTGATGAGTATGTGTGACAGGGACCGACATCATATATTAAAAGCAGGTAACCTGGGGCAGACTGCCCATGCTGCTTGCTAGTTATTGGCAAGCTAGATTATCCTCCAACTGTATAATTAGAAAAATAGGTGTCTACATCACTGCTGTGAGAATCATCGGGGATGCTGGTGGGGGAGGGGAAGTCTGTGCTATGACTAGATCAGTACCACCCCTGATAACCCAGAAATTATGCAGAACTCTACCTCTAAATCTGTCAGGACCCCATGAGGTTTGGGTCTGAGGTATGCGTTAAAATCAAGGGGGTCTGCTAACCTTTATCTTGAGCCGTGAAGCAGGGTATATAGCATGAGCACATGTATAATATATTGGAGTGGGGGCTGGTAGGTAGAGGGGTAATTGTGTCCAATTATGCACAGGAAGGAAGTCAAACAAAAGTGGATAGGCACCTTAACTTCTAAAAGCATACTAGGACAAGGTAAAATATATTCTTCCCCCAGGGATGTGCAGGTACTGGAATGGTGCTCATTCTGTTGTCTCTGGGGATGTCCTCAGAGCAGAGGGCACCTGAATACTGCACAAAGGCTGCCCGAGAACCAGCCAGTACATTTCCATGGTGGTCACTCTAGTAGGGCCTTCCTAAGCTGGGGAGAGGAATAGTTATCGTTTTGATGAACAAGAACATGAGTTGTAAACGGGTCTTCATTCACGGTCAAGCAGTAGACAACTGGAACCCAGACACCAAAAACTGCAGTCATATTTTATGTGTAAAACAAGTCCACTATTATTCCATGATTTCTATGGCCACCGCTTGACTGAATAGCTTGACCGATTTTTTTGATACCAAAATTCCCTCTCAGGGCATGACACCAGTGTTTGAGTGAAAGTAGAAATTATTCACTGTGGCTTTCAGACCAGGAGGAGCTCCTGCAGGGTCTGTGGCTTGGCCTGCAGGGCCTGTTCACCAGCACCGCTCCAGTTGCCTCCTGGCCAACAAGACTGAGCCACCCTGCAAATGCAGCAACCCAGTGGCAATGCCCTTGGCTCTACCCTGGACGTGAGTTAAGAGGCCAGAGGCCAGGCAATAGCAGTGAGGAGGAGGAAAGTGGGAAGGGCCAGCCACTGCTCCTGAGAACAAAATAGCTTGGGGGTATGCTGAACCAGGGAGGTAGGTGTGTGGGGGAAGGCAGGTACCGTGTGGCTGGCACAACTGTCCTTTCCTCCAGTGTTCAGAGCTGTACTGGCTAGTTTTGTGTCAACTTGACACAGCTGGAGTTATCACAGAGAAAGGAGCTTCAGTTGAGGAAATGCCTCCATGAGATCCAACTGTAAGGCATTTTCTCAATTAGTGATCAAGGGGGAAAGGCCCCTTGTGGGTGGTGCCATCTCTGGGCTGGTAGTCTTGGGTTCTATAAGAGAGCAGGCTGAGCAAGCCAGGGGAAGTGAGCCGGTAAGGAACATCCTTCCATGGCCTCTGTATCAGCTCCTGCTTCCTGACCTGCTTGAGTTCCAGTCCTGACTTCCTTCGGTGATGAACAGCAAAGTGGGAAATGTAAGCTGAATAAACCCTTTCCTCCCCAACTCGCTTCTTGGTCATGATGTTTGTGCAGGAATAGAAACCCTGACTAAGACAGAGCCAACAACAGATGCAATGATTCTTGGTCAAGAATCTACAGGCTTCTCACCAGCCATCCTGAGCTGCTCGCTCTCTCATGCTCACTGTCTGGTATTGAATCAGCGCAGCCTCATCTCCCCCACCCAGAGGAGAGCTGCTTCCCAACCTTTGTTCTCAGGAATTCCATGCCAGAGCTAGAGAGATGGCTCAGTAGTTAAGAGCACTGGCTATTCCTGTAGAAGACCCAGGTTCGATTCCCAGCACCCATTTTGCCCCTCACAGCCATCTGTAACTCCAGTTCTAGGAAATGCTATATTTTCTTCTGACATCATCGGGCACCAGATACACACACGGTACACAGACATACATGCATGCAAAATACCAATATTCATACAATTAAAAAGAAAGAAAAACAAAACAAAACAACCCCAAACAAACCACAGAAACATTGAAATTTCGAATGGTAGAGCAGACTTTAATCCCAGTACTCAGAGGCAAGGGCAGACAGATTTCTGAGTTTGAAGCCATCCTGGTCTAGATTTGAACTCTAGGTCAGCAAGGCATACATAGTGAAACTCTGCCCCCCACCCCCCAAATAAAACGAATTTTGTGCAACTCTAAGCACAAACAGAAAACAGGCCATGCGACAAGGATAACTGTGAAAAGTAGACAAGTACCAAAGCTCCGACTGATAGAGAGGGCACCAACTACACTTTTGGGAATGTTTGGGAGAACTTTTGCAGGGATCCAGCCCCTATAGAGCTGAGATAGGAAACCAGGACCAGATTTAATTTATCTCGGGCAAACAGAAGAGTGAGAGCTAAAGAGGCAGCTCTGTTAACAGCACAGTTGTCTTGCAGAGGTCCTGGGTTCATTTCTCAGCACCGACAGGGTTGCTCACTGCAACTCTAGTTCCAGGGGCTCCGATGGCCTCTTTTGGCCTCTGTGGGCACCTGGCACGCACATGGTACACAGAGACACACTGTTAAAACACACAAAATAAACAAGTCTTTAAAAGGGAAAGAAAAAACAGGTGAGAGAACAAATGTCCAAGGAGGGATGGATGAACAACAGCAGAAGGAAAATCCTGGAATTTAAGAAAACCACCAACTCAGAAACTCAAGCTGTGACATCGATGTGAATTAGTCAGTCAACAGAGCTACAAGGACATCTTTGTGCCAAAGCCATGGGCTAAAGGGAAAGTTTTCACTGAACCGAGAGGCAAGTGCCGAGTTATTTTTTCCAGCCTGTAATAAAGGCAAATGTTTTTCATAGCACACAGAGGTCCACTTTATAGTGCAGGAACCCCCACCTACATGTCATGTTCCCCTGTCTTTTTTGGGACAATCCTACTTACCCACCCAGGGACACAAAAGCTGCCATTCTCAGCGAGGCAGGAAGCTAAGTCTCAACAAACTTCCCTCAGCATTAAAGGGCCTCCACACGCTCACAGGCACAGAGCCCAGGAGCGGCTGTGGCAGAGTATTTATTTATACCCATTTGGAATTTCCTGACCAACTAACAGCCACGGCGTCTAATTCCACGACACTGAGCACTGTGAGACAGCAAAATTACCAATGAATGAAGCCGTGTGACTCGGATCTTAACTGAAAAAACAGGCCCGTCTCCCTCCTAACTCCTCAAACCACCCTCCCTCTCTGCAATACTATCTAGAAAGAGAAAGGCAGCCAAGGTTCCTCTACTCTCCCTCTTCCCCAACTCTCTAGCCAGAGAGAGAAGGGCTCCTTGTTATAACCTGTGCTATCACTCAGATTACAACAAGCCAGTAGTAGCCGGCTGGGAGGAAGCGATTTGGTCGGATGCTGCCCCAGCCCGGGCTGGATACTCTCAGGGTATTCTTATTTAATGCAACATGGACTCTGAAGGCTAAAAACATCACACGTAAATCACAGCTCACCTCCCACCCCACCCATAACACACAACTTAAATGACTTGAAGTTCAAAGGCTGAGAATTAATTTCAGAACATGTACGTTTTGTTTGGTGTGGTGGCATCAATGGGCACACTTTTGCTTCTGTTTTTAAAAATGAGCAAACTAGTGTCTCTTTAATGATGAAGTTCACCACTTTGAGGAAGAAGGAGGAAGAGGAAGGGAGGAAGGAAGGAAGGAAGGAAGGAAGGAAGGAAGGAAGGAAGGAAGGAAAGAAGGAGCCTTGACCAAAGCATATAGGGTAGATATGGCCCGATGGAAGGTTTGCTGAATTACGTCAGAACACAAACAAGAGACACCAGTCTCAAACAATACCACAAAGATAACTGGTGATTGGGGTTCTCAATAGACAACCTCGTAAGACCCAAACTAGGGGCAGCTACAAGGAAAGCGGTGAGGGTTTAGCATCCACAGGCCCCATTCGGTTTCTCTGCTCATCTCAGACACCCATGCCCATCTGCACCTACCCATCATTTGCTCTTCTGTCCATCCTCCTGTTGGCTGAAACCACACAGGGGGGTTCTGTCTGCTCATCTGCCCAGCAGAGGATTTTCTGTGAGAAGCTCCTCTCTCTCTCTCTCTCTCTCTCTCTCTCTCTCTCCACCAAAATAACAAATTGGTTCACACAGAAATCAAGAGCAGCCTCCGTGTCACAGATTTTGAAATGTCAAGCCCCAATAACTCTAAGTTACTTTTCTCAACAATGCCACCATTAGGTAAGAGAACTGAATGGGGCCTCTTCACCTACCCCAATCCCTGGTTTTGGACTAAAAATAAAAACTGACCTATAATTTACACAAGTGAAATAACCCATGCTATCTGTGAAGTTTGAGTTCTGGTATATACAGTTAGGTAGGGCTCTATCATCATAAACCCAGTTTTAAAGGTCCTAAATGCTTCAGCATTTGCTTTCGGGAGAGAAATTGACTTCTAGTTTTGTTGTTTTTGTTTTTGTTTTTTTGAGATAGGGTGTCTCTGTGTAGCCCTGGCTGTCCTGGAACTCACTCTGTAGACCAGGCTGGCCTCGAACTCAGAAATCTGCCTGCCTCTGCCTCCAGAGTGCTGGGACTAAAGGTGTGAGCCACCATGCCCGGCTTTTGTTTTTTTTTAAATACAATTCTGTATTATAGTCACATTATTTTAGTCAAAGTTGAGTATTAATATCACAAAGCTGTTATTAAGAATTAAACTAGCCAGGCATGGTGGCGCACGCCTTTAATCCCAGCACTCGGGAGGCAGAGGCAGGCGGATTTCTGAGTTCGAGGCCAGCCTGGTCTACAAAGTGAGTTCCAGGACAGCCAGGGCTGTACAGAGAAACCCTGTCTCAAAAAACCAAAAAAAAAAAAAAAAAAAGAATTAAACTAAGGGGCTGAGGAGGTAGGTGAGTGGTTAAAAGCATTGGCTATACTCGATCTCTCTCTCTCTCTCTTTTTTTTTTTTTTGGTTTTTCGAGACAGGGTTTCTCTGTATAGCCCTGGCTGTCCTGGAACTCTAGACCAGGCTGGCCTCGAACTCAGAAATCCGCCTGCCTCTGCCTCCCAAGTGCTGGGATTAAAGGCCTGTGCCACCACACCTGGCGTTTGGCTGTACTCTTAAGGTTTGATTCCCAGCACCGACATGTCTGTAACTCCAGTTCCCAGGAGCTCCGACACCCTCTCTGGCCTCTTTGGGTATTTCACACACATCAGTGCACATATATGCAGGCAAACTACCTATATATATACAAAATAAAATAAACTAAGGAAAACATCGCAATGTAGTATTTCCTGATCCGACAAAAGCATTCTGCTACATTTTTACAAACATTATGTTCCAGTAAGAATATGATTTAGTACATAAAGCAGGGGGGTGCTAATTATTTGGCTTTTGTGTCCTGTACCTGATGCTGTGCAGAGCCATCTGTGTGTGTCTATGAAGGTGAGTTCTGGCAGGTCAAGTTATTGTATGCAAATATATGTCTAGTCTTTTGTCAGAGGAGGACAGAAGGGAGGGAGGGAAACACCTGAAAAGATGACTTCCTCCTGCCTGGGAACCATCAGCCACAAAGGCTCCTGCCTGGGTGGAATGAAAGGCCCATTTTTCTTCATTCTCTTCAGACAGAGGAGGCAAGAGGGCAAAGAGCTGGGGGAGGTGGGGATTCTCTGAGGCTGCTTCTCTGACAGGCGGGGAGTGGCTAGAAAAGGCTACTATCAAGCAGGAGACTCTCTATAGTCGCCAGGCTGCTGTGGCGGTCCTACCATGGCTTTCCACCAGGCCAGGGGCCTTGGAGCTCTGCGACTAGAGGTAAACACTGGCAGCCCTCAGCTCTGCCATCCGATGGTGTTACCATAGCAAGGTTGTCCCCTGCAGTCTACCCTTCACCAAGAGAAGAGCGAAGCCAAGTGCTAACGCGGACCTTGCGGTGGACACCTCAGGAAGCCCGTCCCATGTTGTCACCTCTGTCCCCATCTTACTCTATTCCCTTGCTTAGGTGCTTCAGAGCCCTCCTAGCCTTACCCCACAGCAAGAACGCACATACTAGGTGGCATTCTCGCACCAGCCTGCCCACATGCTTCCCGCCTGTCCCCGCTGCCAAATGTCTGTCATTCTGCCATTATCCACCCATAGACGAAGCACCAGCACCTTCCCAAGCAAGCGCTTTCACCATCAATGATCTCATCCCCCTTCTCAAAACCCTGCCAAGCAGGTGTGGCCACCTCTGCAGTTCACAGATGAGCTTACGTCACGAGCAGGCACAGCTTCCTCCTGCTGCTGCCCTGATGGCAGCAGCGTATTGTACTGCACAGTCAGGCACGCTCTGTCCTGCGGCTTTCATGGAGGCAAAGAGGGTCGGGGCGAGGGAACTGGGGCTTCTGAAGCATGGGGAAGGTTAAGTACAAGCAGAATTCGGTAAAGAACTTTTCTTCCAACTTCAGAAAAAAAACAAAACTTAATCTAATACAGTTGCATTATTATATTAAAACTAAACACTAGGGGGGCTGGAGAGATGGCTCAGCTGTTAAGGAGCAGACCTGTAACCATCACCCGTCCTTGGCCTCTGCACCACCTCCTGCCTCCCGGTTCCTGACGTGGCTTCTTTCAGTGATGGACTATAATGTGGAAGGGTGTTTTGCATGCATGTATGTCTGTGCACCACATGAGAATCTGTCTGCAAAACAACTACAGGGTGAACAACCTATATAAAGATGAGAAGTGTGACTGCCAAAAAAAAAAAAAAAAAAAAAAAAAAAAGCACTGATTGCTCTTCTGAAGGTCCTGAGTTCAAATCCCAGCAACCACATGGTGGCTCACAACCATCCATAATGAGATCTGACACCCTCTTCTGGTGCATCTGAAGACAGCTACAGTGTACTTAGATGTAATAATAAATAAATCTTTAATTAAAAAACCAATTAAATATTAATCTCCCCCCCCACAAACAAACAAACAAACAAAAAAACCCCAACTTGTCCCTAAGAGTTAAATTGAGGGAAAGCATCTGAAAGTCGTGTCTTGATTCTGTAAAAATATTCTGCTAAATTTTACTTGTCAATACTGTGTTTTAGTAATGCTATCTTAGGGACTTGCATTTACTATTTCTTCGCCGAGTGAGGTTCATAGCTTATTTTTCTCTGGAAAAACTCATTTCATTTCCAAGGGCCGGCCAAACACCAGCTCTGGGCACTGGAAGTGTAGCCCAGTGGTGGAGGTCTTGCCTAGAACACACAAAGCTCCAGGTTTAATCCCTAGCAATAAAGATAAACCCAACTCCTAGCCCCCATGTCATGGCTGTTTTGATGTCAACTTGACATCAGCAAGAGTCATATGAGTGGAGATAACCTCGGCCATTGTGGGTGGGGCCACCCCTGGGCTAGAGGTCCTGGTTTCTATAGAGAAAGCAGACTGAGCAAGCCATGGGGAGCAAGCCAGTAAGTAGCATCCCTCCATGGTCTCCATATCAGGCTCTGCATCCAGGTTCCTGTCCTACTTGAGTTCCTGTCCTTAATTCCCTCAGCGATGGAATATTACCTGCAAGTGTAGGTAAAATAAGCCCTTTCTCTCCAAGTTGCTCTTGGTCATGGTGTTTCATTACAGCAACAGAAACCTAAGCAAGACCCTCTCTTGCAGATTCCCAGTGTCCTCCGGGGCTGCTCCTCCTCCCCTTACCTAATCACCCACCACGGTCCCCAGCAGCTTGCCCCCTCTCTCACCATTGTCCTGAGAGCAGCTTGCACCTGCTTCCACCTGAGCAGACCCCTTATATCCTCTCTCTGTAAAAAATCCGAGAGCTCCGTCCTATCCATCTTGGACAGGGCCATCTATGTCTGAGGGCCTTGGGTATACAGGACAAGTTCAATTCCAGCCCCCCTCAGGGAGCAGGACTCTCATACTTGTCTCCTTTCAAGGTGTTTGTGAACGTGCCAGGGACTCAGCCCATGCCCTCATTTCACAGCTGGGCAGGACTCTGGGCACAGAGAGGTGCCAGTAACTGATCTAGCTCTGTCATTCAAGGGGCTGGCACACATCTCAGCACCTCCCACAAGCCTGGACACTAACAAGCTCTCTCTGGCTTCTGTTAGAAGCTGATCTCCACACCCACCAGGAATCAGCCCTCCTGGGGCCTGGACCAACTCAGGCAACAGCATTGTCAGACGCTCCCGAATGGATTCTGTCTTGCAGCCAGGACTGAGGACCATACAAAGTTCTTCCTGGCTTCTGAATTCGAGCTGAATTAAGACACCCATAAACAACCCAAGCACCCTTGGGGTTTAGGTCAGTTCAGGTGCCTTCCGGGTCAAGTACCTGAGCTGAAAGGATAAGCGTGTGAAGAAAATCGGGGGACCCATGGAGCCCCTGTTTCTTTCTCTGGTGACTGTGTTATTGGGCTATCCATGGTCAGCGTTGCCTATATCCTGATTTTTATTTTTATTTTATTTTTTTTTTGTCCTTAAAGAAAACGCAGCTGGGCATGGTGGCGCATGCCTTTAATCCCAGCACTCGGGGGGGGGGGGGGGGGGGGGGGGGGGGGGGCAGAGGCAGGTGGATTTCTGAGTTCGAGGCCAGCCTGGTCTACAAAGTGAGTTCCAGGACAGCCAGGGCTATACAGAGAAACCCTGTCTTGAAAAAAAAAAGAAAAAAGAAAAAGAAAAAAAAAAAAAGAAAAAAGAAGTTAACGCAGAAGAAGGAGGAGGAGCAAGAGGAGTAGGAGGAGGAAGAAGAGGAAGAGGAGGAAGAGGAGAGGGAGAAGAAGAGGAGTAGGAGGAAGAGGAGGAGGAGGAGAAAGAAGAAGAAGAAGAAGAAGAAGAAGAAGAAGAAGAGGAAGCAATTGTTATGAAGAAGAAGAAGAAGAAGAAGAAGAAGAAGAAGAAGAAGAAGAAGAAGAAGAAGAAGAAGAAGAAGAAGCAATTGTTATGTATATACGAAATGAAGCAATTTTAAATATCCTGGCAATGAACTCAAAACAATGTGTTGGAGAAACAGAACATCACCCCTCCCCCGCTATGTTCCAGGCAATGACACCTGATACCCTTCTGTTCCAATGTCATCCCCACTTCCATCATTTTCCTTTTGTCCCTTCAGGGTTCACAAGCTCAAGCTGTCCTTGAACTGTGTAGGTGACCTTGACCCTCTCCCCTTGCATCTGGGCACAGCACCATGCCTGCTGCTGCTGGGCTTTGTACCTGCTGGGCTGGCACGCTCCACCAACTCACCTACATCCCAAGGCCTCCAGTTTATTTGACAGTGGCTTTCATCTTGCAAAGCCATTGAAGGAAAAAAAAAAAGCAAAAAACAAAAAACACCATCATATAACTCAAAAATTAAAAAGATCTAATTTGTTACATATTAATTTGGTCATCCTTCACATTTAAATTTAGTTATTTAGTTAAGGAGAGCAGAACAATGGCTCTTGAGGACAGCCTGGTCTACAGAGCAAGTTCCAGGTCAGTTAAGGCTACATAGAGAAAGCCTGTCTTGAAAAACCAAAACGATAACAACAAAACCAAGGAATCAAACAAAAACCAGAACAACAACAAGGACAGCAGCCAAAGCAGCACCCCACATCCTCTCCACATGAGTAGCTCGCAGAACCTTTCTACTGACCAGGGTTCATCCTTAAAGAGACAGGTTGTGCGAGCTCTCCTAGGGCCTAAGCTGTTTCTAATGTATTGGAGATATCCTCCTAAGCCTTAAGCATTTGAATGCCTTCAGGCTGGTGATGGGGTGTGAGTGTGGACTTCTGGGTGTCTCTGGAGAACTGTGGGTGCAGTTCCTTCTCATAGCCCTAATGCTCCTTTAACTCACCTTTCATCCCTAACCAAGGGGGCCACAGGACTTGCAGAGGATAAGAGGGCAAGTCAACAGGGCTCTGCGTCCCTGTTCCTTCTGTGGGGTGTATACCAGGCTCCACCCTGGGTGTAGGAAGAGGGCTCTTTTACACACCTGGATTAGCAAGACCTGTTCATGAGACTTAATGGAAGGGCAGGCTTTCCCAGGAGAGGCCACCCAGCATGCAATGGGAGAAGGGTGTGTCCTGGTAGCAAAGGGGTGTGGTTCTTCTCGGGAGAGTGTCAGAGGAAGGGGACAGACACTATCTCACTGTCCGATCTTAAAGAAAGAGAAGCCTGTTTTGTTATGGCCTTGAGCTGTGTCTCACTGGGTTTCCTTCCACAGGGCCTGCTGTCCCTCCCCCATCATTCTTCTCACCAGATTAAAGAGACTTGCCTCTGTCTGGCCAAGATTTAAAACCAACATTTAGTTGTAGCTTTTCTTTTTACTTTGGCAGCACTGGGCTTTGAAAATGCTAGCACCTAGCATTGAACCTAGGGCCTTACAAGCAAACACTCTACCCCAGAGCCATATCTCCGGCCTTCTGTTTACATTTTATTTTGACACAGGGTCTCCCAAATTGTCCAGGATGGCCTTAAACTCCATTGGTAGCTTAGACAGGCCTTCAATGTGCAATCCTCTGGCCCCAGTCTCCTTAGTGTCTCGAATTACTGCCTGTGCCACCAGGCCTGGTGAAACCAACATTTTTAAAAAATCACCTATGGGGCACAGAAATAAGTAAGGGAATTAGAACCTTAAATGTTCACAAGGACTACCTTCAAGGCTGTGACCGAACAAAGGGAAGAGCGATTTATTTCTTCACATCTTAAAAAAAGATGTACAGAGGTTATGCCAAAAAAGCAGTGGGGCAGAAGTAGGGCCGGCCACACTCCCAGAATCCCCGGTCCAGGTCCCACCCACAGTTCCAAGGAGTCCACCGAAACCAGACTGAATAAGCTTGACCAAAAGAGTGAGTTGGTACTCTACCTCCACCCTCTGGCAGGTTCTTAACAAGCCTCGAAAGGGACAAAGGCGGTCACCCAGAGCCGTACAGAACTTTCCAAATAGCCCGAGTAACCTCCTGAGGATAGCTGTGCTCATTACCCCCTCTCGCACACTACTCCGCACCCCTCTCTGCATCCAGAGTCTCACTGATGATGTCATTAAAGCCCGCCTTCAGGAGAGAAAGCAGATACTGCCTCCAGCACAAGAAGTGGAACAGAGTTAGCGCATGTGACACGGTCATAGCGCATGTGACACTGTCAAAACCACCTGCTTGTTTTACCCAAGTGGAGAGAGATCAAGTGTGACTATCACTTTCAGAGCAAGCGACTCGGGAGAACAGGCTGGTAGAGAACATGCTAGGGCTGGACCGATCGATGTCAGACCTGCAAGCGGCAGGACCCACTTCAGTCTCACAATTCTGCTTTCTGCTGTGAAGCCTGTGCCCACTGTTAGAGCCAGTGCATTGCAGGGGCTCTGAAGATGTGACTGACCAGGAAATTGGCTTGTCCACAAAGCAAGGGAGAACAGGTCTACAGTGGCTCTATGTAGCACGGCTCCTACCTTTTGTCACAGGTGGGTGAGGCACAGGACCCTAACACCTCCTTGAAGGATGTGGTGACAATCATTTGATGGAAACATCAAACACTCTTGGGATTGAGAAGAGGAAAGCGGGAAGGGTTGGAGATGGCTCAGTGGTCTAGAGCTTTCGCTGCTCTTCCAGAGGACTGGAGTTCTGGTTACCCAGCATTCCTGTCAGGCATTTCATAACAGCTGCAGGGTATCCAACACACTCTTCTGGACTTTGGACTCTACCTGTCTGCACTCACATCTACATACCCATAGACATACATAATCAAAACAAACAAACCAAACCAAGAAAGGAGATGATGAGAAATGATTTTAAAAAGGAAAGAGAGATCCATCAGTGAACAGCGAGGTAGAGGAGAGTCACAGGATGAAGAGCCTGTATTCATTGACACAGGAAACGCTTTCGGGCCCAGAGAACTGTGCTTCAAGCAAAGCCTCGGGCTGGGGATCAGCCTTGGAATGGAGCGGACGCACCTCCCTCTTGCACAGTTGTCTGGCCTCTCACTCCCTCAAGCCCTGGGAAAAATCCATGTGGTTTCCTCAGGAGTCAGGTCCGATGGTAACAGAAGCAGACAATGGTGTATGTCATAGTTGGCCCCAAAGAAAGGTTTAGAGTTAAAAAAACAACAAAAAAAACCAAAAAACAAAACAACACAATTCTAAAGTTAGTGAGAAGAAAAAGTATTTGAGGACACAGAAGAGCAGAAAAATCTTGCCAACTATCCCTAACAGAACAAAACCATGACCTAGGGAGAAAAGAGAAGGGGGGGGGGGGAGACATTTTTTTCCAGGGCCACAGTCTGGCTCGTCACACAAAGCAGGGAACCGGCTGTGCCACTGCCAAAGGTAATTCTGAGCGGGAATTTTGAAGTGAGCTGCTGAATGAATGAACCTTCCGAATTCAAGCATTTCTGCAGTTTTCCATCACTTTCCCTACAAGCCCCTAAATGTCACTGCAGCTTAAATTCACCATCCCAGCAAGGTTTCTTTTCCCAATGTCACAGTATCCAGGGAATACCAAAGCATAATTCCATAGAGGAAGAGCCCTGGGTGGGGCCTGAAATCCCTTTTACCATCTAGAAGGCAGCTATTTTGGGATTCTTTATTTCTCATGGTTATTGTGGGGCATTGTGGGTTCCAGCTGCTATTTCCTGGTGCCCAGATAAGGTCCTAGCAGTGTCACCACAGGACAAATACCTATGGTTGCTCCTGTGACTGCTGAAGGTGTGTGTGTGTGTGTGTGTGTGTGTGTGTGTGTGTGAGAGAGAGAGAGAGAGAGAGAGAGAGAGAGAGAGAGAGAGAGAAGTATGGGTTCACTGTGGCCCCTGGGGGACCAACAGGTGTCCAGCCCTAAAACTTATGACATACTAGGGGTATCCCTCTCACACTGTCCTGGGGCAGATTTGGAAGCTACCTAGAGCCTGGTATTAGTGGGAAAATCTGGTGGCACGGGGCTTCATGTTTTGCAACTTTTTCCTGTAAGCTACATTGTTGGAATGGTTTCACGGGCAAACCATCCCTCCTCCCCCACTGGCCTCGACTTCCAGGTCTCCACCCTGCAGTGTTGTAAACACCAGTGTATCACCAGGCTGATTCACCCCCTGCAGGCAGAGCGCCAGTGAGGGTACATGTTACACAGACCCAGCAGGTACTCTGGTATCCTCTGCCAGGGCACGGGATGACAAACCAGCCTTTATCTTCCCAGTTGGCAGGAGCAGGCAAACAGGCCACGCCCCTAATGTTTTCCCCAGTTGGAATACAGCCCCCTAGCTCATCAAAATACCGAATGACAGAACATCAGCCGACCTTGGTAGGTCTCTGGACTTGCAGAGGTTGACTGATAACAGAGAAAGAAAATTTAAGAGCTGACAGACAACCATAGCATTACAAAGACATTAAGCACTAGGTTTGTGAACCATCAGAAATGCCCAGTTTCTTTCCCTCACCTCATCTCTAGCTTGAAATGTTTGTCCCTTTTCTTGTAGGAGATGCTAACACACATCTGTGGCAGAGGAACAACACACCTGGGACTAAGGGGCAGCGGATATGAGAGAAAGGCACTCGGACGAGGGCAGGGATGGGAAACGTGGATTGGGTGTGCTTCAATCAATGTTTTTACAAAATGATTTGCAAAGCTGATGGGGTTTATCCACTCAACCAAATGTTATGTGAATAAATTCCGAAGCCAAGGGATTCACCTTTGGTTCTAAATAACAAGAGCATTTCAATTTTTAAAATCCCTTTTCTTTTCTTTTCTTTTCTTTTCTTTCTTTGGTGGATGTATGTATGTGAGTATGTATGTACAGGTCAAGCAGGTATATTCTTCTCTCATTCTCTCCTCTCTCTCTCTCTCTCTCTCTCTCTCTCTCTCTCTCTCTCTCTCTCTGTGTGTGTGTGTGTGTGTGTGTGTGTGTGTGTGTGTGTGTGTATTCACTATGTAGCTGTGGATATTCTAGAGTTCACTCTGTAGACCAGGCTGGCTTTGACCTCATACATATCCACCTGCCTCTCCTCCCAAGTGCCAGGATTAAAGGCTGGCCACCATGTCTGGCTCTACTAATATCTTTGGAGACAGGGTCTCTCTGATTGGTTACAATGGTTGGCCAGCACTCTTCAGAGTCCACCTGCCTCTGCTCAAGCAATGCTAAAGTTACAGCTATCTGCAGCCACCCCTGGTTTTCTGGGGGTGCTGGGGATTTCAGCTTTGGTCTCTGCAGCTGGTACTGTTTACCCTCTGAGTGAGACATTCCTCCAGCCTCAAAACGTATATTCAAAATGCAAAAGATTACTTGGAGTGAGAACCCTTCTTCAATGACATGAAGTCACCGAAAAAGAACGCAAGTGAACACAGGGCTTGTGACTTTTAATAGCAAATCACATCTCTGAATGCTTATTTCCAGCCCGGCTCCTTAAATAAAGGTTTACGTGGTGAAGAAGTGATGAAGTCTACAACCTCTGATCCCGGAGGAGGAGCTGTCAAGGATCGATCATTCAAGTCTGGCCTCCCATACAATGAAGCAGAGCTGGGACTTCAGAAGTTTAAAGTTCCAGCTAAGTTAAATCTCGCGAACGTCACTCCCAGACCCTTGGCAACGCTTTCCTGACTGTAGTCTACTTTCTCTCTACTGAAGAGAGCGGACTGAAGAATACTGCTTACTTTGAATTCCAGCTGTCACTGGTCCTAAGAACAGGGGGGGGGGGGATGAGGAATCTGGTCACTGCATTTTTAAAAATCCTCAAAATAGAAACATAATTTTTAAGTGGGGAGACCACTTGTCTGTAGAAAACTTCCTGCCGAGATCACTAGTGCTTAGACACAAATGGGCAACATATATTTTTTAAATGTCTGGTTCTAGTCTTTCTAATGAACCATAGAGCCTCAGAGCGGAACCCAATCTTGTCTTCTAAACACGAGCATATTTTGCATAAAGAATATGAAAATTAATGGGATAATGAACAGCTCACTCAGAATACATTTCACAGAGATGCCAAGAAAGGAAAAAGAGAAAGAGAGAGAGAGAGAGAGAGAGAGAGAGAGAGAGGGAGGGAGAGAGAGAGAGAGAATGAATCTTGCATTGTTTGGCCTGAGAATGTCTACAGCAGTTTGAATTGATCCTGTAATGTCTGATTTTCAGATCCCCAACCAAGTTTTTATTAGCAAAGTCTACTCAAGGCAATTTTAATAAAAATTTCCAGAAAAGAGAAAGAATTTCTGGCTTCCATGAATCTAAGACCTATGTTAATATTCTTCATGCCAGATCAACTCAAACAGCTTTTGACAGCAAAGAAGCCCAAAGCAGAGACTGGGCCCTTTGGTCAGTCCTTTTCTTCCCAGCCTATAGAAGAAATCTCTCAAAGACTGCACAGAGGAGAAGAACTGAAATTCTTCAGAACATAGGAAGAAGGCACAGCCTGGAGAAGGAGAGGTGTCCATGGATGGATGCCTCTAGCACCCTGAAGCCACTTAAGAGCAGAAGTGCAAACCGTAAAAAATAAAATAGCAATACTCACCATGGGAAGTCCCAGAGCGGAGGATTTCCGAACCCTGGTGGCAAGGGCTGTGCTGGCTTTGTGCCAGCGCTTAGAGTCACTGAAGCAGAAATCTGCAGCCCAGGTTTTCTCTGCCTTGCCCTGGCATAGGAGCCCTTCCCCTGTCCTTCCTACGCCCACAGAGGCTGGTACTCACTGGAAGGAATCACCAGCCCCAGCTGAGCTTCAGCCCTAATCACAAGCCTGCTTGAAACCTGATGCTTAACTCATTGCGACTGGGCGAGCCTTGGAGGGAAGAGTGCAGGGAAGGCAATGTTGGCGGCAGGTTAAGACCAAGCCTTGAGAGTTAATGCAGCAAGCAAGCCTGGAGCAGGGAGGATCTTTCCCAGCCTCTCCAGGGGTGGGGATCAATTCTGGGGTTCTGCTTAGCTACACTGGCAATACTCCAAAACCCAGGGTCTTCTAGTTGTAACTGGTGTTGGCATTTTAACAGTTACAAAACCCAAAACTACTTGCCTTGCCAAAACAAAACAGACGAACAAACAACAGCCCTGTCAAAGAAAAATTGCTATAAGAAAAATTATTATACTTATGGCCTTCGGTGTGGAATGAGCCTTCAATAAAAATTAATATCTAAGTTTTATTGAAAGGTGAACGTGCAATCTAGTTAAATCCAATACATACACACGGGTAATGCTAGGAAGGAAGTGCATGGTTCCATAAAGAAATATAAGGTATTAAAGAGGTTAATTTAACTCAATGAAACAATGCACAATAATGTGCATTAAAAAATACATAAACACAACCGTCATCATGCTCATTAAGAAACTTAACACACGGTAAAGAAAAAAAACTATTACCATAATTCCTATCTTAAAGAACATCTTGTTTTTAACTATTCCACTTTTCAGGTATTAGTAAATCTGCCTGAAATAATAAATAAATAAATAAATAAATAAATAAATAAATAAATAAATAAAAATATTTATTACTTATATACACAATAATAAGTATATCATAATACGTTATGTGTGTGTGTGTATGTCCCCACACATCTCTTGGTCTGTTTTGTCATGCTATCTTATCAGCTATTACATATACATTCAGGGTCAACACAAGGCAGTCTTGCCTTAGCCAGTGTAAGCTTGTATTCTGCCATCTGAGAGGAGAGAAGAGAGGCTAGCAACTGAAATAAAAGGGACCCCTCCCCCGCCCCCCAACTCCTACCTGTATTTTCATGTTAAGAAATTCGGTTTTACCCTTGGCTTTTTCTGACAGCCTGATGACAATTCTTATGGGAAAATACAAAGCTCAATAAGAACACGCAGCTAACACCCTATTACAAAGGGAATCAAGAGACCCTGGGAAGGCTGGGAGTTTTCTAAGCAGTTGGAGCTCTGCTGGTGGGGCCAGGGTAACCAATGGCAGGGCTGGGACTCACCATCATGAACACACTGTAGCTCAGCTGTGTCCTTTCTAAAGATGGTCTCGGAAAACGCCACAGCGATTGCAGGCAGGCTAGTCAATGCGGAGTAGTGTTTAAACTTGAAATTCCAGCTGCTAGGCTAGCAGTGGGCTCAGAGTCCTGTTTGAGAAATGCGCCTGCCCAGAAAAAATATTTACACAACCCAGAGTGGGCTATGGGTGCTGCAGCTAGCTTTGCCTGCTCTGCAGGAGTCCCGGGCTCCGTCTGCTTGACCTGGCCCTTATCAATGCCCTTTGTACCTCATGTAAGATCAGCACAGAGACAAAATCCACAGCCAAGTCACTGAAGCCCTCTGACAGTTACTGAAGCCATTACAAAAGCTGTACACTTCAGCTCCTGTCTCTGTGAAATTACTCTTAGGAAACCACGGAACAGGAGAAAAATGGCAAAAGGAAGTTCTCTGTCTCGCTATCTTCCACGAGGGAAGGCCCGGCTACTTTCATTCCAAACACCCCAACAAAGAAAGGAAGAGTAACCAAACTGTTGGAAATATGGCAAGGGGGATCAGGAAGTTGTTGTAAAGATAATTTAAAAGTTATTTTCCATGAAGGCTGGGCAGAATACAGATAGCGTTAAAGCCAATGGCTGTGTACCAAAAATGTACGAAAACTTACCGAAACCCTAGGTTTGTCTGACAAGGAAGGGAAAAATGCTAAAAATAAGACCTATTATGTGGTAGGGGGAGCCAGGAGCTGATGGTGCATTGGTGCATGCCTTTAATCCCAGCACTCAGGAGGCAGAGATGGGCAGATCTTGAGTCTGAGGCCAGCCTGGTCTACAGAGCAAGTTCTAGGACAGCCAGGGCTACAGAGAAACCCTGTCTTGAAAAACAAGCAAAGAAACCAAACCAAACCAAAACAACCAACTAACCAAATAAACAAACCAACTAACCAAATAAACAAACCAACTAACCAAATAAACAAACCAACTAACCAAATAAACAAAGGAAAAGAAATCCCTAAATATCAAAAACCTGTAAGTACCCCCATTTCTATTTTCCCATCAAATTTATGAATGGTATCAAATTAATTTTTAAAAATTGGATTAAAAGCTATTTATATTTTATGTGTATACGTGTTCACTGGTACAGATATACATGCACCACTTGTATGCCTGGTGCCCATAAAGGCCAGAGGAGGGCATCAGTCAGATCCCCTGGAGCTGGGGTTAGAGATGGTTGTGAGCTCTATCTGAGTGCTGGGAACCAAATTCAGGTCCTTTGCAAGAGCAGCAAATGCTCTTCAACCGCTGAGCATCTTTCCAGCCACAACCATTCTTAGTGTTTAATGTAGTCAGTAGTGTGTGAGCAGTCATCGTAAGGAAGCAGACATCTGAAGAAAGATACGCTCATGTATCTACAAGAGGGAGGGGCCATAAAGGAGGGAAGGAAACTATTAGCAAGCATGGCCAGAAAAGTCACTTAACCGTCCTCATCCACTCGCTCCATTTAACTGGTAGGAGAGCAAGTTTGCTATACTGTCTCAGCACCTGGCAGGGCTCTGTAGGCACCAGGGCAGGGGCTCATGAAAGGGACAACAGGTCTGTTCTCTGACATCTGACTTGCACTTTGTGTTTTAATCAATGTTCTTCTGAACCACATGTAAGGGCACATGCCTATAATCCCAGCGCTCATGAGCCACATGTAAGGGCACATGCCTATCATCCCAATGCTCATGAACCACATGCCTATCATCCCAGTGCTCAGGAGGAGGAAGCAGGACTGAGTTCAAGGCCAGTCTGGGAGACCCTGTCTCAAAAGAACCAGGAAACAATGCATGACAAAGTTCACAGCTTGTCTTGTCTTTCCTTACACCTGTCTTGTGAAGACGAGGGGACACGTGTTATTATCTTCATCTGACAAATCCGCCACTTGGTATTCAACTTCTGAAGGAGTCCTAAGCTCTAATTAAAGTTGCACAACATTAATTAGTGTTTAGAGAGGTATCAATCAGGGTAGGAGTTTGCAACATGACTTGGGATCTTGGGCGAAGAAGAGCAGGCTGTCCCCATTCTGAAACCCTGAAGACATCCAGCCACTGTTCTCATCTGTGATCCTTGCTTACCGCCTAGCTGGTTACCAAGGAGACAAGAGCAATCAATCTATGATGAAGCAAGCTCACGAGAGCAGATCCCAGTCACTAGGAGCGTTTTGAATGAATGCATACAGACTGGACCAGCAGACAAAATGCTAGAGCTGAAACTCTAAGAAGAGACAGTCATGGCAATGACTGACTCAGAGAGGGGTAAGCAGCAAGAAGGATGCTGAAGGTGGAAGGGGTATGGGCTAGGCTGGCCCAGTTCAGCAAGCAGAAGACCACCAATTCAATGCAAACCTCAGTCACCAAATACTTCTGTGGTGTAAACTTATGCTCTATTTTAGCATTCCCTGAGCACACAGCAGACCCAGGCTTCCCCTGTATACAATCCCAGAGGGCAGAGATTCATCCCTGCCTTGTTCACAGCTCGCTGTATTGCCCGGCACACAGTAGGTACTCAGTAACTGCTGTGTTCTAGTACAAACCAGTGCCCGGCACACAGTAGGTACTCAGTAACTGCTGCGTTCTGGCACAGTTTATTTCTTAAGCCGGGTAGTGCAGATCAGTTTGCACATTCCTTACATAATCTTTACCCCGACGCCAGGACTGTATCCTAAGAATTTACAAATCACAGCACCAACACGCTCATTTTAGAATCAGCACCTTTTGTCCGTTCCATCTTAGGAACTCCGTGGAGAAGATGGAGTACGGGAGGACTCAGGACCACCCCTTACCCAGTTAGAACCCTCAGCAGTATTAGCGTGTGGTCAGCCTGTCTGTTGGCAGCTGACTGTAGTTTGGTCTTGCAATGCTTTTTATTGAATGCTCCTCCTTGATTCACAGGAACATGAGAGGTGTTGCCTATTCGTGTTCTACGAACCCTGAACAGTTAGATTTAAGGAAAGGGTTGGGGGGACCATGTTTAAGGGAAGGCTTCTTTAACCTTTCTCTACAGCCATTCTGTAGCCTATGATCATTGTGGTATGTGTAATGTATGCACTAAGAGTTAATATCTAAGATGGGAGTAAAAGAACCTTAGCCTGCTTACTGCGACCCCATCTAGTAAAGACAAGATCTCAGTGATGGTGGCTGGAGAGATGGCTTTAAGAGCACTGACTGCTCTCCCAGAGGACCGTTGCTCAATTCCCAGCACCCACATGGCAGCTCTCAACTGTCTGTACCTTCAGATCTGACACCCTCACAAAGATAAGCATGCAGGCAATTACACACCAATGCATATAAAATAAAAAATTTTAAGATCACTCAGTGAATTAAGTTACTCAAAAAAAAATACTGACATTAGGGAAATACAAAAATGTGTCTGGGCTCTGTTCACTACATCCCCCCCTTTCCATGGCTAGTCCCATCAAACGAAACTCATAAGGATTGGTTTTTAGCATTTAGAATGGTTGCCCATCACTCAGAGAGAGAGGTTTAAGTTAAATTGAATATGCCTTATGCTTATTTCAACATTCAAGATTTTTACTTTTCTGTCTCAGCACATCAACAGAACTTTGAAGTGAAGCAAAGTCTGGCCAGATGGCTTGGTGTGGTAAAGGCACTTACTGCCAAGCCTGGCCATTGGAATTCAATACCTGGAACTACCTCATGGATAGTGAGCACTGAAAAAGATGTCCTCTGATACCCCTTCCACTAAATGTGTGTGCATGTGTGTTTGTGTGTGTATGTATTTTAAGGCAAGTTTTCTAATAGATTAAAGAAGAAACAAGTTTAACCAGATAGAAAATTACCATGAAATTCTACTTCTCTAGGCTACTTATTATGATTTTTCGATTATTAAAAGATAAATAAAAAAGTAGTTTGAACTGAGACATACCCTACCTCCTCTTTCTCCCTCTGAGCACACTTACCTGTGGCACAGCCATTAACTTTTGTGGTATAAGCCATGCTGGCTCAAATCCAAGGAGGGACACAGCAAACAGTGACAACTTGTGTGAATGTCATGCAGCAAGTTCCCAAAGGCTCTCCACCTGAAACAGTAAAGAGAGCCCCATTAGATGGCTAGAACAAACAAACCTCAGTGTCTGTGGATGGAGATGCCTGCTAACGGAGAAAACAAATTAGAAAGGAGAGAGACAAGCTGGGTGCTGCATGAAGCCTGGTCCTAAAGTATCTAGAGGAATGACGTATCCACGGACCCACCAGTGCCAGGCCTTGAGAAGGCTCAAAACAATCCACTCAGAGGATAGGAAAGTGACTGTCACACACCAACTGTGTAGAAAGTGGGACACCTGACGCATGTCCCTCTTCAGTATTCTTTACATTTTAAAATTATACATAATAGGGCTGGCGAGATGGCTCAGTTGTTAAGAGCCCCGACTGCTCTTCCGAAGGCCCAGAGTTCAAATCCCAGCAACCACATGGTGGCTCACAACCATAACGAAATCTGATGCCCTCTTCTGGAGTGTCTGAAGACAGCTACAGTGTACTTACATATAACAAATAAATAAATCTTTAAAAAAAATTATATGTAATAGATATATTATACATACATGTGCGCATGCACCCCCCCATTTTGAAGTTCATCTGTTTTTTTAAAAGCTGGTCCAATAATTTCATGTACCTATCTGCAATTTCAAAGCAGTTCTTGCATCAGATGCCCTATCCCTTAAAGGTAAACTTTGTACAAATTCTTAAATATCAAATCTTTTTCCCAGTCCCACTTTTTTTCTATGCAGTCACTTTACTAAAATACTAATACAGTGCAATCAGTTCTTTCTTAAAACAAAACGACCCAAAGCATCCGCATCTCTTGCTGTTCAGTTAGGCAAGCTTCAAATGAAGGCGTGACAGTAGCCAGAGATACCAGATACAACATGGCACAATACATTTC
>LR749550.1:3320130-3376049 GCA_902729485.2 Mus minutoides
CAGAAAGGAGTGTAAATGAAGCAAGATAGCAAGACAGCCAGAGGAGGCTCAAAGAGGAGGAAGCAGATGCTACCAAAAGCAACCGAACACAGATGCGCAAATGCCTCTGCTCTAATTTTAAAAAGTGGACAGCTCAATGATTTCTTTAAGTCATTAATGACTTCCACCAAGCCTGAAAACCTAAGGCAAGACCTGCATCACACCACATACAAATGCCTACAGATCCCTGCAGACTATGCGAAGGCCGCCGCCGCCGATCTAATTAATAGCAAAGATTAAAAGTATGTCAGAGCGTGGCCACAGTTCAGGATCAGATTCTCTCCCAGTGGTTTCCTGTGCTTACTGGATTCCCTGCGTCTGGGAGAAGGCATATGTTAACCAGCCCTTCCTTGTTTTCAGTACAATCCAACCTCATGTGGCCCCTTCATCTATAGCAGATAATTTTCTTTGTGTGGGAGAGGGAGAGAGGGAGGGAGACAAAGAAGGAAGAGATAGAGGGAGAGAGATCTTTACTAGGGATCAAGATGTAAATTAGAATCTAGATACTGGCTTTCATTTCTAATGTAGAAAGAAGGCTGGGGTTTGATTATTGGGGTATTTTATGCTATGATTTTAATCACAGAAACCAATTAAAATGAAGGTGCTAAGGAGAAAACAAAATAAGCACCAGTGAACAAGTTTAACCACCATCCACCCACCCACCCACCCACCCAGCCATCCACCCACCCAACCATCCACCCACCCACCCAACCATCCACCCACCCACCCAACCATCCACCCACCCACCCACCCACCCAGCCATCCACCCACCCATCCAACCATCCACTCACCCACCTACCCACTCACCCACCCACTCATCCATCCATCCATCCATCCATCCATCCATCCATCCATCCACCCACCCACCTACCCATCCACCCACCCACCCAGCCATCCATCCACCCATCCACCCAGCCATCCACCCACCCATCCAACCATCCACTCACCCACCTACTCACTCACCCACCCAATCATCCATCCATCTATACATCCACCAATCCACTCATTCATTCCATTTTGAACATCATAAGCCAGTCTGATGATTTGAACTGAGCAAAGGTGACACACACCCATCTTCTTCTCTGAGGTAAGCTAACTGGAGATCTGTGCTTTGGGAAACGTAGAGAAAAACGTCGGTTCCTAGTATACTTAGTGATCATGATCAGCTGCACCAAACGCTCACCTTTCTGCCTTCCTTCCTTACTTGAAAAGTTCCCACGATAGCATCTGCTTCCTTGTGTACTCACTTTGTCTCAGTGGCTGTGGGTGTGCTGTGCCCACTCACAGAGTCCCACAGCTCATGCACACCCACCCAACATCACAAAAGGACACCAGTATCCTTCTCAGCGCGTGTAGGAGCAGGTCAACACCACCTGGGAGACCCCAGATGTTTTCAGAGCCCCGCCCTGGCTCCACTCCAGCTGGGTTGCTTGGGCAGGCATGGCTTCCTGGTATGTGTAATAAGAACTCACGCTTGTGCAGTTTCTTTCCAGGAAATTTCTGGTGAAAGTTCATCCGATAGGGATGACCAACTGCTCTTCTGCCTCCATAAGTAACAGACTATGGAGAACAGGCAGGTGGAAGTCAGGAGCACGCACACAGCTCCCTCTGCCTTCATGAACACCTCTCTACTTCTCGTTGACTTTGGAGGAAAGCATCCCCAAACCCCAGGTAAAGCAGAGTGACATGGCATGTTCTGACCTGCGTTGGTCCCTCTGCAGTTGTCTTGGGGAAAACAATTCTTTTTTTTTCCCCCTTGTTCCAGTCAACCCTGCCCTGCTCGCTCCGGTCGACCCCGCTTGCTCCTGCCGGCCCCGCTTGGGCCCCACTCGCTCCGGCCATCCCCATTCGGCCCCACTCGCTCCAGATGGCCCTGCTCTCTCCAGTCAGCCCACTCGCTCCGGTCGGTCTCTCCGGTCCAAGGATTCGTTTTTATTATTATTATTATTCATAAGTACGCTGTAGCTGACTTCAGACGCACCAGAGGAGGGCGTCAGATCTCATTATGGGTGGTTGTAAGCCACCATGTGGTTGCTGGGATTTGAACTCATCACCTTCAGAAGAGCAGTCGGGTGCTCTTACCCGCTGAGCCATCTCACCAGCCCGGAAAACAATTCTAACGGAAACTAAACTTTGATTTCACAAGTATGGCCAGATAACTGGTGTCTTGCTCCTGCTGAGAAAGAATTCTGTCTGGCAGTGGTTCATGAGTTAAAGTGTCAGTACTGTTTCCTCTTCAGAAGTTAAGAACAAGACTACCAGCACAGATGTAAGGGAACTACACACACACACACACACACACACACACACACACACACACACACACACAAACACTGTTTAAATGATGTAGAATGTTCTTATTTATTGCTCTAAGAGAAAGGTGCTCCTTTATTTCCTCTAGTACTATCTTCTCCAGTGACTCTAAGATTATCCTTCACCTGATCCATACTATTACTGGAGCTGTCATTAAGTAGAGTCCAGTCACAAAGCTTAAAATGGCATTTTTTAGAGTGGGGTTCCCCAGACTGCAGTAGCAATGTACTTGGCGCTCCCTCCCTGCCCCCCAGACTTTTGTAAAAGACACTGCCGTTTAGTGTTTTCATGGGACTCCTGAGTGTGTGAATGGGTGTGTGAATGAGTGTGTGAATGAGTGGGTCTCTGAGTCTTGTGCCTGCTCCCGGGCTCTTCCCCTTCTGTTTGTGTAGACCAACTCCTGTGTGACAGTTCTTGTTTTATCTCATTGCATTTCGTTTTGTTCTATTTTTAATATTACTGTGAGATGACTGTTCTTTTCTAATGAGAGATCGGGAGGGAGTGAATCTGGATGGGAGGGGAAGTGTGGAGGACCCGGGAGGAGTAGAGGGAGGGGAACCATAGTCAGAATGTATTATGTGAGAAAGGATCTATGTTCAATAAAGGAGTGTGTACGACAAGTCTCTGAGGGCCATGCCCAGCAGTCTGTCCTTTAACAAGCTTCCAGGAGACCCCAGATGCACAGAGGAGGTTCCTAACATCACAACTTGCCAGGAAGATTCACCCAGATGAAACTAAGTTCCAAGACTCCAGAAGCCAGAAAGGGTCTAGGATCTTAATGCAAAGCTTCCCAGTGATTCAGAAGCTATTCCGAGGAAGTCTGACTTTTGGTGGTTTCTTTAAACCAATATTAGACCTCAGCATGTGATATCAGACAGTATTGGATACCGCAGGCTAAATTAAACAGGTTCCTGCTTGTGGTTTTGAGGCTTACAGGCCTTAAAAAGTGATGCATTATGAGGGGAAGGACACTGGATCTTCTTCGGAAGTCACAAGGAATACACTGAAGGTATCACCAGCCTCCGGGTTCAGAAAAGTTTGGTTATGCTAAACAGAAATCTCGTTCGTGTGTGTGTGTGTGTGTGTGTGTGTGTGTGTGTGTGTGTGTGTTCAAAGAACAAACAAACTTCTATTTATTCAGGGTTAATATTAAAGAGGCTAAGTGCCTAAGAGACACTTTATAATGTGTTACTTGGTGAACGCTCTCAGTGTGAAAGGACCATTGCTCTCAGTGTGAAAGGACCAGTACAGATGTCAAGAAAGGCTGAACTAGAGGAAAACTGTAATGAACCATCACCTCACAACCCTCACAATAACAAGTCACATCCTTGGTGCCGTGGGAGGCAGAGAAACAGGTCTGCTTGTGTCCTAGTTACAGAACTGAAAAAATAGTATAGTTACCAGGGAAGACTATATGAAGGGTCTTCTAATACAAGACATAGAAGGACTCTGTGACCCAGAAAATACTGTCCAGAAAACAAAACAAAACAAAACAAAACAAAATCTGGAAATAGGAACTTGAAAAGATATTTGTGTCCCAGTGCTCCCTGCAGAATTAATTGGTCACAATACCCAGCATGTGGCAACCCAGAACACTGACAGGTGAGTGCACACAGGGTTTCCACACACTGCAGAGAGCGCTCAGTCTTCAGCAAAGACAATCCTGTCAAACACTGATAAACAATCGCTAAGCATCTCACGGGGCAGAGAAACCTTGAGAGCATGTGCTTCGTATAGCTTCCCGGTTCTTCCCTGTGCTTGTATATACATGTGTTTATTTCCAAAGGTTACTTTATAATATATAACACTGTAGCTGGGCATGGTGGTACAAATCTTTAATCCCAATACGTGGAGAGAGAGACAGATGTAGGCAGATCTCTGGGTTCAAGGCCAGTCTGCTCTACAGAGTAAGTTCTAGGGCAGCCAGGGCTACACAGAGAAACCCAGTCTCAAAAGACCAAATAGAAACACACACACACACACACACACACACACACACACACACACGCACACATGTACACTTGTGCACCCTCCCAAACCACTATAATACAAGGAATCTAAGACAATAACTATTTCTTATTAACAGCTGCATAATATTCTTTCATATTTGTCCCATATTGTTTGACCTGCCTTAATCACTATTTAGAATATTTTAACATTGCAACACTTTGACAGAGATAATCTGACAGAGTACTTTGTGTACTTTCCCAATAACTTTCTATAAATAAATTCCAAGAGGTAGGTGAGCAAGAAAAAGAAGATAAAGCCTGTTTATGTCCTACAAACATGACTAGCAAGAACATGAGAGGGAAATATGTAACTGAGACCATTCCCAGTTTTACTGCTTTGCATACACCGAACACATCCACCAAATGGCACACCAAAAAAATCTCTCTGTGGACAGCAAATGTGCTTTTGGTAGGTGTGGAGTTGACATCAAATCTGAGCCGTTCAACAGTGGCTCCTGTGTTTTCTCTTTGCTCTTCTTGGCTTAACAGTTCTGATCTCAAGGGCTCAGTTCCTGCAGACAGCAAACACTGGGGGAAAGTAACCAAGAATGGTTTCAACTTTTCATCCTGGGTTAGGCCAAGCACCCACTTCCCACTGCCCTACCTCAAGCTTGGCATATACTAATCAGGTTGACTGAAGCACACGGCAGAAGAACACTTTCAGTCAAAAACATAGTTGGACTCAAGGAACCTTCTAGAACTGCCTCTGAACACCTCCAAACAAATGCCAGCAAGGCACAAATGAAATTCTTATCAGTGCTGTGCTGTGATGTCAGAATCTCAAATTAGTATGTGTGTGTGTGTGGGGGGGCACACAGAGGTCAATACAGCTAAATGTGGGTTACATGCATGAAAGAATTTTAAAAGTTGAAAGCCATAAAATTAAAAATTCCTCTTTTTTAATGAATAAGAAAAGGACAGAGAACATAGGATAAAGTATTATATATTTATATATTTATTATATATTTACATACATACTTTTATCGGAGGTGGCCTTACAGATACACAAACGCATCCCTGAAGCGCAGACATTCGTACCAGATGCAACGCTCAGTGAACAGAACCTCTCCTGGGTCACTGAACAGAGAACATCCAAATTATTGCCTCTGTACTTGAGGAGACTCGGTGGGGTGGAAACAGTCTCACAAGCCAGTCAGAAGCATCCCTGGTCTTGGTCAGGAGAGTAAAGGAGATGGTTCATAATCCCATTCCACCCCCAGGACAGAGGCAGAGGGGAAAGGGACCTTACTCACTTCCTCTTTATCTTGTCCTCCGGCCCGAATTCCTGTCCTCATGGCCCCCAAGGAGCCAGCTCTGGAAATCCCACTCCTAATTGTTCCCATGAACAGGCACATTAAAGTCCTTGTTATCCCAGCTGGTTTCTCTCGCTCCCCAGTACCTCCAACTCATCACAGCCGTGCTCAAAGCTGGAGCCACCGGTGCCGCTGTAGCTCAGGCAAGGAGCTGTGGCATCCAGAGTCAGAGCTGGATGGAGCACCCACGTCTGGACGACCTGCATCACACAGGTTTAGGGTCCGACAGGGCGTTCCTGGACCAAACCCACCCTCTGCAGGTCCATTCATGTCATGGCTGTTACTACAGACCTTTATAAGTTCACTAAGTTGCCGTCTCCTCACTTAATTTTCTCCTGGGTCTTGAGACAGAGTGAACACTTACGGTGTAAGGGAGACACTCTGAAGATTATTAAGATGATAAATAAATGGGTTGTTAAGAATAACAGACATAGTCTAGACTCAGGTAAATTGAGACATAATTTCTCTACTTTTAAAGAATGGGGGGGGGGAAATGGAGAAGGCTAGTGAATAGAAATACTGGGAAACCATGACAAGGACACTTTAGAAAATAACCATGAAACTGGCATTTTTTAAATGCCTTTCCATGCCTCTAGACCCACCCCACTTTGTTAGTGAGATAGAAAAAGTACAGTGGCCATGCTAAGGCAGGCTGCTATGTCCCAGTGTCTGCTACTTAATATCAATGTTGACAAAATGCCTCCCGAATGAGAGGTTCTGAGGAGCCCTGTGGCCCAAAGTTTAACAAGTCACAATTATCCACATAGTTTCAGATGCTAATTCTGCTAGCTTCTATTCTAAAGCACATAAGACACCACACATGCCCGCAGCTTTACCATTCTACAACTCAAGACAGCTTTGTGAGCGAGAGTCCTGGCCTGAGACACATAGGGATAAAGGTCAGAGTGGTGAGCCTCTAGGCAAGTGATGGCTCTGCCTTTCCCTACTGAGCCGTGAGCTCTCTGAGTGCAACGATGACGTCATCTCAGTGTCCTGGTACCTTGCGCTCACAGCCCAGCCAGTGTTCAACGGCATTTCCAATTAATTAAAAATTGTACTTTGGGGGCTGGTGAGATGGCTCATCGGGTAAGAGCACCCGACTGCTCTTCCGAAGGTGATAAGTTCAAATCCCAGCATCCACATGGTGGCTCACAACCATCCGTAACAAGATCTGGCACCCTCTTCTGGAGTGTCTGAAGACAGCTGCAGTGTACTTACATATAATAAATAAAATAAATCTTAAAAAAAAAATTGTACTTTGAATAACTGGATATATTCCATGGGAAAGTGACTTGATACCTCTCCATTTTTTTGTCCAGAGCTAAATCATACATAACTTAATAATGCTTTACCTTATTTTTGTTGTACAGACTAAGCATATATATTAATTTTTCCCATTTAAGATTTTTTTTATGTGTATGAGTGCTTTGCTTTCATTAAGTGCCCACAGAGGCCAGAAAAGGGTGATGGGTCCCCTAGAGCTGGAAGTACAGTTGTGAACTGCCACATGGGTACTGGGAACCGAACCCAGGTCCTCTAGAAAAGGAGCCAGTGCTCTTAACCACTGAGCCATCTCTCCAGCTTTGATATTAATTTTAAGCACTGGGGATTTCACTTTATATAATCTGACTGCTGTTTGGCTATCTTAAAGATATGTTTGGGTTTTGTTATTTTTATGTATATAAGTGATTACTTACATGTTTATCTGTGTATCATGTGCATGCCTCGTTCCCTGCAGAGGCCTGAGAAGAGCATCAGTTCTCTAGAGTTACAGATGGTCGTGAGCTGCTGGGTGGGTGCTGAGAAATAAACCCTTGTTCTCTGCAAGCTTCATTTTCAAACTACTAATTAGTATGAACATTTACTCAACACCAAGTGTATAGTATATTAAAGAAAACCAAAGCCGGGCGTGGTGGCGCACGCCTTTAATCCCAGCACTCGGGAGGCAGAGGCAGGCGGATTTCTGAGTTCAAGGCCAGCCTGGTCTACAAAGTGAGTTCCAGGACAGCCAGGGCTACACAGAGAGACCCTGTCTCGAAAAACCAAAAAAAAAAAAAAAAAAGAAAACCAATATGACCCCATTTCTGAGCTTATAATAGAAAATAAAAATGCAAGAATTCTATATGCCAACCTTAGATTCTTCTCAACTTATGAAAGGCTATTTCAGGTATATTGGCAAGGCTTGGAATATGAGCCAAGCATCTTACTTGTATCCATTTCTCCTAATACACTAGGCTTGCTAATAAATAAATAAATAAATAAATAAATAAATTAAAAAAAAACAAGAAAAAAAAACACTTAGAAATTTGGTACGAACAATGAGTAGCTGCCCTGCTGAGCTCTAAACAAAGATGCCCATGGATGCCAGGGATGTCCAAGACTACACCATTACACCAGGATTGTCTTCTCTTCCATGTTAGCACAACCTCTTCCTCCTTTTCCACATGGGCTCTGACTATACCCATCAAGGACTAAAGTGCTGTGCCTACATAAATGACCTACAGAGTGGAAAACCAAACAAGAACAACTCCTGGGAAATATTAACTCATATTTTAAGAGAGAATTGAGCAAAGTCAGCTACAGGAGACACATCGATATATAAGACACATCAAGATGGTACAGCCCATGTGTCTCCAAAAGGATTAAAATCCTATCAAATGCTTGCTTTTATGTTATCAATGTCTGCTCTAAGGATACAGAAAAGCATTAGCATCAAGGCCCTACAGTGCCCAGCATCCTATTTTAGACAGGTTTTTGTTATTGTTTTGCTTTGTGTTGGTTTGGTTTCTGATTTGAGGCTATAAAGGCACAGGGGGCCTTGAACTCACTGTTTGGCCGGACAAACCCTGAATTTGTGATCCTTTGATGTCAGCCTCTCAAGGGCTAGGACTGCATGTGTGTGCCACCATAGCCAGCTTAAGGGTTTAATTTTTAAACTCTTAAATGTTTCAGAATAAGACCCAAATCCTTTTTACCTGGGTTAATAGGAATTGATTCTTCTGACAAAAAGATTGGAGCTTTGTCACAAACCATAATACTGTCACGGTGACTGAACCCGAGTGTCCACACTGGTTCCAAAACCAGTGCTTGGCGTAACCACTTCCCCAGGAAATGACATAGCTTATCTTCAGGCCTACAAGGCCAGAGTCCCCTCTATTCCACTTCTCAGTTATAGAAGCTGAGGGCTCTCACCACAGACTCTCTATGGGGAATAACTAGGGAGATGGTGGAAGGAGATATGTGCTTCTCAGTGATAAGCACATCCCACACCAACAGCCACCTGGTCTCACAGGCAAAGCCCATGAAAGGCAAAAAGATTCTCTGTGGGCTGGATAGATGGCCGAGAAGTTAAGAGTACTGGATGCTCTCCCCGAAGACCTGAGATGGAGTCCTAGCATCCATCTACATGGTGGCTCACAATTGTCAGTACCTCCTTCTGACCTCCTAAGGCACCAGAAATGCATGTAGTGCACAGACAAGCACACAGATAAAACACCCGCGCCACACACACACACACACACACACACACACACACACACACACAAAATAAAAGTAATAGCAATTTAAAAAAATCATTTGCTTTTACTCAAATTCTAATGGAAGAGTCTGAAAGTAATATTTTAGGAGGAAAATCAAACAAACAAGACCATACAATTAAAAACAAAACAGAACAGCAAAATCCAATCTTTTTCTACAGAAGCAGCATGGATTTAATTATCACAGAAAGTTATAATATAGCAAAGGATAGATGACAAGCCATTAAAATGATATTTGAAGGCAGTATCAGAAAGAGTATATCATAAACCTTATCAGAAAATGCATACACACACACACACACACACACACACACACAAATATATATTCACACATAAATACATGGATGGATATGTGTGTATATATAACATATATCACACACACATACCATATCAAAAACATCTGAATGAGATTTCAATGAAAGCTGGAAGAGACAGAGAAGTACCACCCCATATCCAACTCCTTACCACATTCTTGGATCAAAACTTTCATCTTGAAATATATAAACTATTATTATCAATATACAATACATTTTTAATTTTTTCCCCCTTTCAAACCATAAGATCTTTACAAATCATGACCTAACCCAACACTTGGAAATAACCTTCCCTGTGCTATCTGCATGTTTTCAAATGGCTTTCTTCTTACAAAACAAAGTTACTTTGTTACAAAAGCATGTCGGATATATTTAACACATAAAACTACAAAACAGGAGGGGAAAAGATAGAGTCAGTCATAAACATGCATTAACAAAATACTTCCAGGCTTCCAAAGATACTCACCCTCCTGTTACCTCGGCTTGAGCTTTGGAGGCAGGAGAGCCTGCCGGGAGGCACAAAAATAAAACTCCCAAAATACCAAAAGGAGGCACTAACTTTTTTCCATCTATAGAAGCTCAAAGACGTGGCCAAGAAAGGGGATGGTCACCTGTTTACTGCGGAGGACGCAGAGGGAGGTATCTTGGCTCTAGGAATTCAAATATCTCAAGAATTACCTGCTACTATCCTCATCTAGCTTGTGCTGTTGAACACTGATGATGAAGAATTTTGTTAGTAATTTAGAGAAATGCCAACCACCCCTCAGTGCTGGTGGCTGAGTTCAATCAGGAGTTTTGGGTTCGTCCATGAGGATTAGCAAAATCAACAACTGGCTTATTAAAACCAGACCTGCCATTAAATTCCACTCTTTGCTTCCCAGGTTTTATTTGCTCGAGTGTAAATCAATTAGGGGAAACTGTTGCATAGATGATGCCTGTTTCTAAGGTGAGGGAGAGGAAGGGAAAGGGTTCTTTGCATGTGAACATTCAGAATGCTGCCCCCACCCTAACCACCCCCCCCCACCTCTACTGACTTGGTAAACTAGACAGTGACTTAACCATGATGTTTTCTGGGGACCAATTTATCCCAGGGCCCTTCCTGCTATTGGGCTACAGAAGGCAAGAGCCAGGAGACACAGGGAAAAGAAGTAAAAACCCCAAGGGCTGGTGTATCAGAGCACACTGGTTATACTTGCTGAGAAATTCAAGCTAGCAGCTATCAGAGTTCCACCTTCCAGTCTGTGGAAATCGAGTCCCCAAGAGCAAAGCAAAGCAGACTCAGACAGAAAGCAGATAACGGTTCCTCTATCTGGCATGTGGTGGCAAGACCGGAAGGAGATGGCTCACGACTGCCAATCCGTTTTCTTTTTGGAATGATAGAAACATTCAAATATCGTTTCTGCTGACGGCTGTGTGATTAGGTATCATGTACTTGCCCACGTTAATCATTGGAGGGACTTCCTATGTGGTGAATTATACTTCAATTAAATGCCAATAAAATTATCAAAATTAACATGCAGGGAAGGGGTGGGAGATGGCTCCCTGGAGGAAAGCACTGGCCAAGCAAGTGTGAAGACTTGAGTTCAATGCTCAGAACCCACAGGGAGCCAGGAGCACTCACACCCTTGTGACTGTGACTGGGTCTCAGCTTCCTATAATGAGACGGGAGGGGGAGACTGGGCAGCGAGCTGTGGTAGCACATGCGCCCATAGCCATGTTCAGAGACTGTAAAAAAACAACAACAATGGAACAAATGACAGAACCTAAAATATCTAACTTTCCTTGATCAGTAAGCACGGAGTTGAGAATCCGTGAGCGGGTCTGAGAAGAACAAAACAATCCAGGAAGCTGTAAGAGGAGTTGAGAAAGTACCACTGTTGTGGGTTGCCCTGGTGCTATACCCCTGTTGTATGTTGCCCTGGTGTTGTACCCCTGTCGTGGGTTGCCCTGGTGCTGTACCCCTGTTGTGGGTTCCCTGGTGCTGTACCCCTGTTGTGGGTTGCCCTGGTGCAGTTTTGTATTTTGATGCTAATTCTGCTTCCTCCAGAGGGGCTGCCCCGGTGAGGAGGGGGATCCTGTACTCAGGTGATTTCATGTGAACCTTCTCCCCATTTTAACTGGTCAAATGAAGGCTAGCGCCTGTGATTGGGTAGTGGAAGGGAAGGGTGGGGCTGGAGGTTTCAGAGGGGGGGTAAGAGAGGGAGAGGGAGGAGGAAGAAGACAGAGGAAGAGGAGGTGGAAGGAAGATGGAGCAGAACCTCAAGTAGCGAGGGATCTCATAGCTGGGGAATAAAGTAGTGATAAATCTGCCCAATCTAGGCAGATTATAACTGAGCTGTGTGCTTTTGGCACGGACTTATTAGGGTTGGAGATTTACTGCAACAGGCTGTCCTCATAGAATCATCTCTCCAAGCAATCACAGGCTCAGCCTCCCCAAGGTTAGGAGGTATCCTCTGATGCAAGGTCCTTAACCATGGGGGTCATGTGCCTAGAAATTCTTTGGAACCCTGCCCCCCCATGCTTTGCATTACTTTTGCAGGCTGTGTGCTGTCCCCAGTGGCGGAAAGGGCCTCATTCACCATTGCTTTGCAGGCTGTGTGCTGTCCCCAGTGGCGGAAAGGGCCTCATTCACCATTGCACAGAAGCTTCCGACAACCCTCAGAGACAGGGCAAGATGTTCCCCTGGCTTCTAAGGATGCATCTGATAAGGATTACCACACAGGAAACAATTACAAAAAAGACTTTCATTTGTTTATCTGATATAGACACACACTCGAGTGCTTGAGCGCGCGCGCATACACACACACACACACACACACTCACACACACACACTCACACACACACACACACACACACACACACACACACTCACAGGTTCAGTTCAGATGGCTCTTAAATATGCAGTGTGCAGCTGTGTGTATCTTCTTGCATTAATTAGCACTTCCATAGGAACTCTGCTTTTCCACAGCTGACATTTTCACCATCACTGAGGCTAACTTTTCAGGCTGCAAGAATCACTTGGTGCTGGTGCTGGTGCTGGTGCTGGTGAAAGGAAGCTGGTTTGGGCTCTTGCCAACAACTGCTAGAAACTGACATTAAGATTCTGTACTCCTTTGTACTAATTTGCTCATACTCAGATGGGCATGTAAAAGTGTCTGCAAATGGACCTTCCTCTCAGATGGACAGACAGTCGGAATGAGAGAGTGGAGAACCCTCAACTTCACAAAGCACAGGGTCTATGAGGAAGGCTTTAGTGTACCTCGCTCAGAGGTGGGGTTAATCCCCAAAGGGAACCATGAGTACTGAGAGATTGGGAGGCTGCTGGGCTCAGAACATCTCTGTCTACCTCCACTATCCACACAAAAAGCCAGGCCTGCCCGGCAAATCAGTGGGGCTCCCTGGCCAGCCTGCCTAACTGAAAACCAGCAGGCTCCACGTGCATTGAGAGACCCCTGCCTCGAGTGAATGGCTCCGGCAGGGCCCTGTTGGTACACAGCTTAAGGGCAGGTGGATCTCTGTGAGTTCAAGGCCAGCTTGGTCTACAAATTGAGCCCCAGGAAAACCCACACAAATTAGAGATTGGGGTGGGGGTAGGGAGCAATGGGGGAGGGGAGCAGGGAGGAAATAAGAATAAATCTCTGAGAGTAATCACTGGCCTCTGCACATGAATGCTTGTACAAGCGCTTCTGGGAGATCAATTTATGAGGGCTGTGTGATAATGAATAGGATCAGTGCCCTTAAAAAAAAAAGGCTTGAGGGTACAGGTGGGCCTGTTTGGTTTTCCAATACTCAGGACGCAGACAGCCCCATGAGGAACAGGCCTTCACTGTCACCACATACTGAACTTCTGACACCCTGATGTTCGATGCCCATGTCTCCAAACATGAACGTAGGGCGCACTAAATGGCCCCACCCATAGCCTTTGGTAACAGCTTCCCTGGCTAAGACAGATACCTCACTGGAACCTGAGGCACTGACAGGAGGCGCACGGCCTACAGCACCATTCAGGGAAGCATCCAACATCAAATCTACAAGTGCAAGAAAGTGGGCTCTTGACAATGATTACTGCCAGTTATATGGAAGAGAAGAAACTTCAAAGGATATTTAAGTGAGGCGGGGTGGGGTACAATCCCAGCCTGAGTATTTAAAAGAAAAAAAAAAGCAGCTTTGAACTAAAGCTTAGCAAAGCAAAATGTCTAGCATCCAATTTGAGGGGAGGGTATATTTTAGGAGTGTTTTTAGGGGGTTCTGCTGCAGGGATGAAAAACTTACATGGTGTCTGTTCCCCCACTCCATGTAGGACACAGACCCATTCCAAGCCATTATTAATGTTTTAAAAGGTGAACGTCTCAAAATGCACTTAAGATAAATACGCTAAAATCAGTCGGTTTGCTCGGGCTGCAGTTAAAAAAGTGTGAACCGCTTCCAAGTGGGGAGGGACTGCTGGGTACCCCCCTCTGGGGGGAGTCAAAAGAGGCAGTTTCAATACTCACATTGATTTGAGGATCAGAGGAACAGACGGAAGAAAATTAGGAAGACCGGAGTGCCTCTTCAACAGAAGTCAAATTTAACAAGATTATGAAAGAAAATATCAAGCTACTTCAAAGGGAAGGTAACCTGGCTTTGGCCCAGAACCTGGAATAAAGAACCAACACAGCCCTTGCCAAGTCCCCAGCCTCTGACAGACAGGACGCACCAGGACGCCTCACACACCTGGTGCCAAAATGTAATTTTAGCCTCAGTGCCCAGGAGGAAACAGATTCACCACACGTGAATTCTTCATATGCTTCCCTTGAACAAAACTGGATCATCCCTGACCCAGATATCTTCTTCAAGGGCAAGATGGCGAGTGAGCATGCAAAAGGAGAGGGAGGAAAGGTGGAAGGGGAGCCTTCGGCTGAGCGGCTGAGCGGGCTGCAGGGACACCCTGGCTAAGGCAGGAAGACAGGCTGGCATTGGCCTATAGGAGGCTTACTGTCCCTGTGGGCAGCATCCTGCTTGCAAAGCCTCTGGCCCAGGAGTGGGTCTGTTGGTAATTTTATGCTGCCATGCTGGACTGGCCACAGAATTCCTGATGGGGATGGTATCATTCTTTTGTTTTAGTAGCCGGGCAACAAAGTCCTTGGAACTGGAAGATCCTATGGAATGATATACCCTGAATGTAAGAAGATTGTTAAGATACTGATGCAAAGCTTCTGTTACGAAGGGATAGGCTGAGAAAGAACCACACAGTGCATTCTTAGGTGAGCCAAGTCCTCGCTCTTCCACACCATTCAGCCTGCCTCTCTCTGGCTGCTCTGCCTACATCTTAATGGTTACTACTGCTAAAACCTCCATCTTGATTTCAATATATCCAATAGCTCCCGACAGTGTATGTAAAAGATAGGACACTGAATGAGGTGCACCTGAACATGACAGGAACACCCCATACAGCAGCCAAGCTATCATCAAGGAGAATTTGGCTGAGGATCCAGGAGGCTGAGGAGCCATGGTGATCACCAAAGGAAGGTAATGACACCAGCCCCAAGCCTCTCACATCGCGGAGCCCTCTGAGTCCATCAACCTCAAGATATGTTTTTGAAAAAAAAGTATTCACTTTCTTAATACTTAAGACAACTTCCTGTATGTCTCAATTTCCTGTATGTCTCAATTTAAGAATTCCTTTTTAAAATCTATGTGATACTGGGTATTCTGAATGAGTATCTATAGCCAGGGCACGTATCTTGAAAGGCACCTAGCTAAAATGTTCCAAATATATTAATCTGTGTGTGTGTGTGTGTGTGTGTGTGTGTGTGTGTTGGAACTAGGACTTCTAAGCTAAGAAGGCACCTTAATCTCCATGCTGAGTTACATACCATCCTTAATTTAAAATGTTTGTTTTAAGACAGGGTCTCTAAGTTGCTAAGGCTGGCCTTGAACCCCAGTTCTAACCCTTGCCTTAACCCTATCCCTAACCCTCCCTATAGACCAGGCAGGCTTGAAGTTCTGCTTCAGCTTCCTAGCTGAGATTCTAGTCCTGTACCAACAGGCCTGGCTAACATCAAACGCTTAACCTAAAGAAATATACTCATTTCCTGGGCTGTTTCTTCACAGAGCTTCTCAAGTGTGGTCTCCAGATAAAGCTATACTTTCTGTGACCGGAGAGCCTACTACCCCAAGTTCCCAGGCCTCACCCCAGACTTGGTGACTCAGAAATCCTTGGGTGTAGGGACCAGCAATCTGTTTGAATAAGTACATTGGTGGCTTGGGAGCATGCTGAAATTTAAGAAGCTCTGTTGCTTAAGACACCAGGTGTACTCACCATTAGTCACAGCCAAATAAATGTCAAACCCTGCACAATGGGCTACATAAGGACCACCCTGCCCTCCAGTCCCTAAGCAAAGTACTGTCACAGATCAGAGGCCAGCGAAAGAATAAACATTCAACAAGTGCTTGCACAAAAGGTCTCCCATTGGTTCCGCGAGTGGATACCGAGGCTAACAGGGAGTGTCTGAAGGAAGAAGAAAACCTGGAACGAGTGACCAGGGAAAAGACAGAAAGTTTTCCTTACATGGCTGATACCGGGGAACTGATGAAAAAGTGACACAAAGTAGGAATTGTCGAAAGTGTGCGCGTGTGCATGTGTTCACACACATGCTTGTTTATAGCTGGATGGAATAAAGCTTGAAACAAAGGAAAGTATCCCTGGGATGGTGAGAGAAGAGAATGAAGGTGAACGTGAGTGGAGGGCTGTGATGTGTGCATATCCTGACTTTAAACTTAAAGGAGAGAGTAAACAATAAGAGTACACTCCCGAAGGGCACAAAAGCCTGAACAGGGGACCAGAGAAGGACAGCAAGGGCTGGGCAGCGAGGGAATACGGCTGTGGGAGGGCTGGAGAGATGGCTCAGTGGTCAAGATTACGTGCTGCTCTTTTCTGAAGGGAAACGAAGGAGGAATGTATCTGGGGGAGATAGGGAGGGATGGGGCAGGAGCGACTGGGAGGACTGGGGGAAGGTTAAGTATGGTTGGGATACAATATATGAGAAATGAACACACATGCATATGAATGCATGTGTGTGTATGCAAGCACATGCATGCTTGTGTGTACACATTTAAGAATTCCTTTTAAAATCTATGAGATAGTGGGTATCCCACATGAGTATCTAATACTACGGCAAGTACCTAGCTAAAATGTTCCAGATATATTAATCTGTGTACACACACATGTCTGTGTCATATATGGGTGCACACTGCTCTTTCAGAGGACCCAGAACTCATCATTGGGTGGTTCCCAGTTGCCTATAACTCCAGCTATAGGAGGTCTGACACCTCTGGCCTCAACAAGCAAAACACTCTCTCTCTCTCTCTCTCTCTCTCTCTCTCTCTCTCTCTCTCTCTCTGTCAGAGCACTGGCAATGTGCACTCAGCAGATGGGACCTGAGCCTCCCCGACTGCTGAAATATTGTCATGGATTCTGAGGAAAAGTAGAGACAGGAGCTGTTTATCATGTCGTCAGCGAAGAAGGTAGATATTTAGTCGCCAAAGGTCACCCAATCAGATCTGCTTACCTGAAACTGTCTGAGCAAAACCATTGGACAATTTGGAATTACCCCAATGACTCTGCAGAAGAAGGGAGCACTGAACAGCATTCTCGGAAGACCCACCTCTTCCTGGGGAACAGACAGCATCCTTCCCCAGACCAAGCCACAGCAAGTGTTCAAATGATGCGCAGGTTAGCACATTTCTAAATCGTTAGCTGTCTAATGTGTGATGATTCGGATGCATACCCATTTGTCAGAAATAATCAGCTCAACAATGATATCAAGGGGCATAAATATCCTGTGCCTCCCCAGACCCCAGTTCAAGGGCCAGAGTCAGCAGTTAAAGGGCTTGCTGCCCAAGTACAAGGACGATTTTAGATCCCAGAACCTATGTAAAATGCTGGGTGGGCACGGTGGCCTGCCTGGAATCTCTGTCTCAGAAGGCAGAAATGGGATCCCCAGAGTAAGCTGGGCAGAGTGACCGGCCATATGCATAGGCTCTGGGTTGGATCAAGAGAATGAAGAATGTGGAAAAGTGATAGAGAATCATTCTCAGCACAACCTTGGACCTCCATGACCACGTGTACATAGGTGCTTATATACATGCAAACACACATGTGCATATACTTATATATAGAAAAGGGAGAGAAAGGAAAGGAATAAGGAATTCTTACTGCTCTGATAATGGAACGGGCCCACAGCATTCTATTTTAAGGACTAGTCTAGTTTCCAAGGGGCCACGACAGGGATACATGAACATTCCCTTCTCAGGGTTATATTAGTCTTAACATTTCGGAGAAGAGGTTTGTACAAATAAAGTCAAGATTTGTGGTTCTCTGGAAAGTACACGAGCAAACAGAAAGATTGCCAGAGAAGTCCTGAAGGACCTTAAAGTATGGCTGGAGAGGCTGAAGCGATGCCTCAGTGGTTAAGAGAGCTCTGGATGCTCTTCCAGAGAAACCACGTTCAATTCCCAGCACCTACATGGTGGCTCACAACCATCTGTAACTCCAGTCTCCAAAGGATCCGATCCACTCTTCTGATCTCTGTGGGCACTAGACACACATGAGGTACGCACATACATGAAGGTAAAACATTCAAACATGCAAAAACTTAAAAATAATAATAAAGTAAATTGGCAGGGGTGGGCAGAGAGGAATAGGCCCTGAAGGTCGTGTTTTCTACCTTTTTTTTCCACAGAGAATGGTGGCGGTCCTCAACCTGTCAGTCACGACTTCTTTGGGTGTTGAATGACACCTTTACAGGAGTCACCTAAGGCTATCAGACAACACAGATATTTACATTACAATTCAAAACAGTAGTAAAATTACAGTTATGGAGTAGCCACGGAAATAATTCTATGGTTGGAGGATCACCACAACATGAGGAACTGTATTAAGGGGTCACAGCATCTCGAAGGTTGAGGGCCACTGCGCTAACCTCATTCTGTTTGCCAGTGATTGGTTGAGGAAAGGACTAGTCATGACTCAGTTCTAGTCAACAAGCTGCTCCCTGGGGTGTTCTTGTGGGAAATTTTTCCCTAGTTCTGAAGGGGACAGATTATGCTAAGTCAGGACTCGATAGCTCCTGCAGCCACTTTGTTTCTGTGCAACCCGAGGGTGCTCTGGCATGAGGAGGGTGAGAGAGCGCAGCAGCTGTGCCAATCAGGCTGCCGACGGCAGCAGCTTCGCCAACAAGTCAGTGAACCTTAAAGCTGCTCTTCTTGGACTAGAGTTATGAAACAGACAATTGGAGTCAAGATTTTTCTTGGGCTTTTATTTACACCTAGAACACATTCAAGCAATAAGACTAGGGTGAAAAGTCAGAATGAATTCTTGAAAGCCTGTACTCCAGTATATAGATTGTATGCTATGGGGAGAGACTTCATTATGAGGGACTCTTGTGGTAAGGAGTGGCATTGTGGGTAGAAACGTGAATGGGTTGAAGAAGCGTTATTAACCAAAGTCCAGGAAATGTTTTATCCCATGACCCTCTTAGGGTTCGAGAAGTGTGCCAATGGATGGAGACCCAGAATGGAAGATAAGACGAGGGCTACACTGCCTCTGCCTTTAGCTTTGCTTAAAACCCGCTTCTGTCTACTCCCTTTGAAGAGGTACTCGCTGGTGAGGCCCAATTAGAGACCAGTGAGTAGCTCATACCCATGCAGAAAGGCAGTCAAAAGGCAGCTATGGAATTACTTTCCAAAACCCATCCCAGAGGAAGGCTTTGCCCTGTGCCTAAGGCTTCTAAACCCACACAAGAAGCAGCTCTGAAAAAAAAAGCTATAAGCTGCTGTATTCTGCCCAGAGCACCCATCTGCACTGTTACAGTAAATGAAATAAGTAATTATCCCCTCCGTGCGCCCAGTAATTACCTTCTCCAGCCAGTTTTTTTAAAAAAATAGTTTCTATTTAACTTTCCTTTTAAGAAGAACAATACAATTACTAAGCCATCCACTCCTTTAACCTCATCTCTCAGAGCCCCAAGGGAAAGGCTAATTATCCAGACAAATAATTACATACCCAGTGTATCATCCCAAAGATCAAAATCTCAGAGCACAGAATTTCAGTAAGACTTTTGAGTAAGAAAGCCTGAAAAGACTGGTGGCTACTAACACTAGAACACAACTCCTGCTAGGCATTCGCTGCTACTGTCTACAGCAGAGGCTCTCAACCTCCCTAACGCTGCGACCCTTTAATTCAGTTCCTCATGGTGTGGTGATCCCCAACCATAAAACTGTTTTCAATGCTAGATCACAACTATAACTTTGCTACTGTTATGAATAATAATGTAAATATCTGTGCTTTCTTATGGTTTTGGGCAACCCCTGTGAAAGGGTCCCAAAAAAGGGGTCATGACCCACAGGTTAATACACTAAGGGTCAAAGGTCAACTCCATAAGTCAGGTTTTTATTAACTGGTTATACAGGCTATAACTTTTCCCATTAGTGAGTCCAGGGCTCCAGAGATGCTGAAATACAGAGGATAATTCAAATAAGGATGTAGACAGAAGTAGGGAGAGGATACCTGGCCTTTATGGAGTCTTAGAGATGAGTAAGTTGGCCCTGGGGGTGGTGGTGGTGGGGGAAGCAGGCTCTTCCAGGAGGGCAGGGGCAGAGCCCACAGGATGGGGCGTGTACGAAGGAGTTGTGGGAACTCAGATATCCAAGCACAGATGACTAAGGCTATGTGTACCAAACTAAGGCATCTGCCTTGTATTTTGAAAGCAACAGGGGTCAGTGACAGACACCTGAGCTCAGAGTTGGGTGAACAGGACTGGGTTAGTCTTCTGGCTGAAACAAAGGAAATGGCTTGACCTGACAGAGGAAGCAAGGAATCCCCCAGTTGTTCAAATGGAGGAATGGGGTAGTGGGGTGGGGGTGGGGGGTGGTAAATGTACAAGGAAAAGCGGGGCTGGACAACAGTGTGGATAACTGAGCCCCAGGGTGCTGGTCCTCAAGAATCTCGGAGTGGCATCCCAGGGAGAGCAGAAAACTCCTTGGCCAAGCTGCCTAGCCAGAACTGAAGCCTCACAAATGCTAGGGTGCTGGATCCACAAGGCCCTGATTCCTTTGTGAGTTTCAGAGCTTGTATAGATAACGCTGTTTGCTGGGTACGTGTTGTACTGTGTATTTGATCCATTACCAACTTGCAAATTCATGGTCTTTATCTCAAGGGCAATGAATAGACAAAAACCTGTGGTTGAATTTGATGCAAAGTATGGTAATGCTGAGCAGAAATAACAGTGCTGCCTGCTCCTCTAACTGCTTATACAGAGACATTCCCATACCAGCCAGCCACGTCCTCATGGTGCCCTTTTTGCTAACCTTCAAACAAGCAAAGTTTGACTAAGCTTTCTGCAGCTCCTCTCACCTCTCACCTGAACCACACTTTGGACCGCTATCTTTTATTCTTATTAGTCTCTTTATTCTTAAAAGAAGCAGCCAGAGTCCATTGCGGATAAGCTAAAACATGCAGAGCCTGGTCAGGCGTAGGCCCTTCTGAGGCCCTCAGAAGATAGGTCAGTACTGCTGCTATGTGAAATCCTTGACCCCACCCTCAGTCACTCACTGGGAATTCCACTAACCTTTTCACTTCTTGCACCCCATAGGCGCAGGGCTGTCCCTGACATGTTTGCACTGCAGACTATAACCTAGAGCATGGTCTCCAGGGGTTAGAGGGAATCGGGTATCATTTGTTATTTATATTTGCTTCTGGGACAGATACCTTTCTCCCAAGACATGTGTTTGGATATTTATAATCTGTTTATACAGGAGGCACGAGACTAGTGAAGTTACTGAATCAGAAAATGTCATAGCTTTCCCACAACTCGGCTGAACAGATGGCAAAAGACTATTTTTACGGCTCGTTTCTCCATTACATGTAGAAATATTTATTAACATTGTATTTCTGTGCGCGTGTGTGCAACCAGCGGGAAGGCACGGCAGGCAGCTGCTGCAGAAATGGGGGGGGGGGGTGCGAGAGTGGGAGTGGGAGCAAGCTGGTGTTCATCTTAGCAGGCAAGCGAGCCAAGCCTCAGCTTATGGGAGGGGAGCCCCAGATATTTACTCATCCCTGTGACAAAGAAAAATAAAAAAAGTGCCATGCCAGACGAACTCCAGCAGGGTTAGGAGCAGACATCCCTGCCACTCCATTAAATCTGAGATATTATTTTATGTGTTATTGAGAAAGGAAAAAGCATTCAAGATGTGGAGTTAAGCAAGGAACCCCTCCACTGAGCCACCAAGGGCCACCAAGAAATCAATTCTCCACAGAAACAAGGGTGACAAGATATATGTCAGTGTGGGAACTGGAAACTGGGTGAGCTTGTCCCAGGGTGTCCTCGGCTTGACTCTGAGGGCTTGTCCCAGGGTAGCCAAATGGTCCCAAAGCAGGAACTCTAAACTTTTGCTCTGGTTTCTCAGCATCCAAGTAACCTGCAGAGGCAATGCGCGCAGAGAGAGAGAGAGAGAGAGAGAGAGAGAGAGAGAGAGAGAGAGAGAGAGAGAGAGAGGTGGCAAGTGTACAAATGTTCCTCAAGGAACAGAACACAGAATGGCCGCTATGGCCAGCGCAAGGCCCATCTTGAGAGTTATTCAGGGTCCAGCGCTAAGATCAAAATCAGGAAGAAGTCAACACAGAAACCAAGGTCCAAAACCAAGTGGGATCCAAAGATGACTCATGATAGGGAACGGGGCTGAGGAAGTCCTCTGGCTTCTCTCATTTTCTACTTTCAAGCCAGGAGACAAACTCTCTGCTTTAGCCTCTTCCTAGTGATACAGAAAAAATTACAACAAACAAACAAACAAACAAACACCCACTGTCTAAGGGAAGAAACGCAACAAGCAACTGTTTTAAAATACTTTGTCTATTTAAAAAATAACCATATCAGGAAAATTGTGCTTGCTATGATTGATGTAAGAGGTGTGAATGTTCCTACAGATTTTGTGTTCTCTTTATTTTTATTTAGCATAGGGCTGTAAATAAATAAGTAAATAAACCTTATTAAGTAACTAAATATATACTGCTAACATTGGTCCCAACCCGATTTGGACACAAGTTCCTCGGGAGGCTTAGTTATTACCTCTTGCTAAAGCCGGAGGAGAGAAAATAAACTCCAAATCCATCAATCCAGGACAGGATGTGTCTGTACTTAAACAAGTGTACTCTGTCCCCACACTTCTACTCCTGGCCACACCACCACCACCACCACCACCAAAATACAAGAGATGGCATTTCTTTCCCTAATAGCTAGACTTCAGCAGGTGCTCCACACTGGGAACGGACAGGAAGGCAGAGCACCCCCAACAGAGGGGTGGGGGGGATCCTCCACAGAGAAAAAAGGCACAAAGTTAGGAGAAGAAAACTTTGGGTCCTGGACCCAAGGTGAAGGCTTCCATGTCAAACAGGGGTGGTCTTGTGTACCGAAAAGGGAGGATTCCTTGTACATTACAGAGATGAATAGGAGACAGACAGTCTGGGAAAGATCTGCCCGCCTCTGCAGACTTGATCGTGACACTAAGAGTAGACGGGAATAACTAGGGAATGGTCTTCTTTGCCGTACAGGTGTCTAAGAACAGTGTTCCAAGATGCTCTCTCTCTCTGCTGACCATCACCCAAGGGACCGGGAATAAGGGCTGCTAGGGAACTAAGAAATTAAACATAAAAGGATGAATAAAGCCGGGCGTGGTGGTGCACGCCTTTAATCCCAGCACTTGGGAGGCAGAGACAGGCAGATTTCTGAGTTCGAGGTCAGCCTGATCTACAGAGTGAGTTCCAGGACAGCCAAGGCTACACAGAGAAACCCTGTCTCCAAAAACAAAAACAAACAAACAAACAAACAAACAAACAGGATGAATAAAGACAAAACCAGGCAAAGGATAAGTTGGAAAGTGAAGGAGTTGAGAAATGTAACCTTCCTAATCCTGCGACCCTTTAATACAGCTCCTCATGATATGGTGACCCCCCCCCTCCCAACCTTACTATCATTTCCTTGCTACACTGTAACTTTAATTTGCTACTGTTACGAACTGTAATGTAAATATCCCATACGCAGGATATCTGATATGATATGGGACCACTGTGAAAGAGTCCTTTGACCCCCCAAAAGAGATTGCCACCCACAGGTTGAGAACCACTGCTCTAATGGACCATTTTAGCCTTAAAAAAGAGATTTATTTTTATTTTATATGTATGAATGTTTGCCTGCGTGTATATACTGCACTATCTGTGTGTTGTACCCATGGCAGCCAGAAGGGGAAGTCAGATCCCCTGGAACTGGAGTTAATAAGAGGCTGGTGAGTCACTATGTGGGAGCTAGGATTCAAACCCTGGCCCTCTGGGTTACCTGAAGCCAGTGGCCTTAACCACTGAGCCATCTCTCCAGCCGATGATCTTACAGCACAGGTTCCTTGAGGCTTGAAGCTCCTTTCTGTCCACTGCACTCTAAACTTCTGCCTGAATGACCATTTCTGTGGCACAGCTTCAGGGAACAAGGCAGTACCATGGAGAAAATACCAATTAAAAGAGTGATTTTGGGGGGGGGGGTGTCTGGGGATTTTCCAAACATCCCTTTGCATAAGAAGGAAGGGAGAACTGTAAAAACTTTTAACAATGGGTAACTATCAGAAGAGCCAACCCACAAGTTTCCAGTAGATTCAAAGGGAAACCCGAAAAACAAAGGCATTGAGCCCAGGTTGGTTCAGGCCCACGTGAATTTCTGGGAAACCAGGAAACAAGATTTGCTTCGCCCTGGAAGGGCTGACAGCCAGCGCTTTTGTTGGACTTGAGTTCTTAAAGATGTAAATGTTTCCTAGCCCCAGCCCTTGGCTTGCAGCTCAACTACCAGACCTTATCAGGGGCCTGCCTGATAAAGACTTAAATGCACTGAAAGCAAATCTTCCACACAGGCCTGTATGTGCTGGGGCTGATCTGCAGGAATAGGCTGCCAAGGGAGAACCTGAGGACTGCTGGGGTCGGAGCCCATGAGGACTGCTGGGGTCGGAGCCCCTGAGGACTGCTGGGGTCGGAGCCCCTGAGGACTGCTGGGGTCGGAGCCCCTGAGGACTGCTGGGGTCGGGCAGGGAAGTGTTTGCTTTGCTGATTCCTCACAGGAAACTGAACAGTATTTGTCTTTCTGGAACTGGCTTGGGTCATGTACTGCTGCATCTTCCAAGTTCAAACATACTGTCCCAAATGTGTTATTTGATGGATACCTTAGTTGAACCAATACCTTAAGTATTACGAATATTTATCTGCTTTTCATAGGGATACAGATATGTCTTCCATCTTTAGATAAACAGGTAAAAGGAGAATTGCTGTATCCGATTAGGTGAAATTCATATTGTTGCCATAGTGACTGCATTAACTTTTATAGTTCCTAATAGCATGTCTTACCCCCACCACACACCTTCACTAATACCTTTTTTTTTTAAAAAAAAAAAAAAAAGAAAAGAAGTCATTGGAAAGAGTGAAATTTCAAGGTGGATTTGATCTGCATTTCTCTGAGGCCAAATGCTGTTGAACATGTTTTCATCCACCTGTTACTCTGTCTTCAGTACGGTCCCCTGTAAAGTGACTTCTTTGAGGAATGTTAAGTCTTTCATCCGTGTGCACGGTGCAAGATAGGTGCAGTGGATAACTTCCTATCAACTCGACACAAGCTACAGTCATCAGGAAAAAAGGCACCTCAGTTAAGCAAATACCTCCATAAGATCAGGCTGCAAGCAACCCTGTAGAGCATCTTCATCATCAGTGATTGACGGGGAGGGCCCAGCCCACTGTGCTGTCTCCTGGCTTCTATAAAAAAGCGGCTGAACAAACCATGAAGAACAATCCAGTAAGCAGCCTCTGCTTCGGCTCCTGCCCTGTTTAAGTTCCTGTCCTGGCTTCCTTCAATGATGAACTATAAAATGGAAGTGTAAGCCAGATAAACCCTTTCTTTCCCAACTTGCTTTTTGGTCACCATGTTTCCCCACAGGTCAGTTTTCCTCTTCTGCCATGTCTTCCTAGCACTGCCAACTGAAAGGCTCTCCTTTCACCATTCCAAGTCCTTGGCGTCCTTGCCAGGAGGTTCTCTGTTGCTTTCCAGGACCTCGTTAAAGGTCACTTGATGTTTGAGGAGTTATTTACACATTTATCATCAGTTCCAGTCAACTTTCAGCTTCTTTCAGGGTAGGCTGGGCTACAGCTATCATCCACCCTCAGAACAGAATCCCATCACCGAGCCTGAGGAGACCAGGGAACCATGGGACACGCGCCACTGGCTTCTTAGTACTCTAAAGGAAGTTATCTTCGAGACAAAAACCTCTAGTCATTGGCCCTAGATAAATTTGATGGGGATTCAGGTACTCCTTGGCTGAGCAAAAGGTTCTATTCTTTATCTTCTCTCCATCACTTTTTAAGTTCCCATGACACAAAGCTATAAAAGCTTAAAAGTTGGAAAAATATTAATATAAGCATTTCCCACACCCTCGCCTCCTTCCTTCCTAAGAGGCCTTAGTGAGATTCCCAGGACAAAGCAAAGCCACTGACAGAGAGCACCTAGACCTCCTCATGTCCCCACTTAGGGCTACACCCCTCCCACTGGGCAATCATCAGCAAGATGCCAGTCAGCGGGACAATGGTTGGCTGATACTGTGGTGGGCTTTCCTCAAGCCCACAAGGGTAGCCCACGCCAGACAAGAGCAAAGAGGAGCTGACTCCAGCTGGCAGGGAAAGGGTTATCAGAGAGCAGGCTTCTTTTTCCACTAATCCTGAGACCAAGGGGCCTCTCTTCCCAATGATGGCCAACTAGGCCATCTTCTGCTACACATGCAGCTAGAGACACGAGGTCAGAATGGCTAGGATTAAAAATTCAGGTGACAGCAGATGCTGGCGAGGATGTAGAGAAAGAGGAACACTCCTCCATTGCTGGTGGGATTGCAAGCTGGTACAACCACTCTGGAAGTCAGTCTGGCGGTTCCTCAGAAAACTAGACATAGTACTACCGGTAGATCCAGCAATACCTCTGCTGGGCATATACCCAGAAGATGTTCCAACTGGTAATAAGGACACATGCTCCACTATGTTCATAGCAGCCCTATTTATAATAGCCAGAAGCTGGAAAGAACCCAGATGTCCCTCAACAGAGGAATGGATACAGAAAATGTGGTACATTTACACAATGGAGTACTACTCAGCTATTAAAAACAATGAATTTATGAAATTCTTGGACAAATGGATGTATCTGGAGGATATCATCCTGAGTGAAGTAACCCAATCACAAAAAAAGTCACTTGATATGCACTCACTGATAAGTGGATATTAGCCCAGATACCTAGAATACCCAAGATACAACTTTCAAAACACAAGAAAATCAAGAAGGAAGACCAACGTGTGGTTACTTCATTCCTCCCTAAAATAGGGAATAAAATATCCATGGAAGGAGCTGCAGAGACAAAGTTTGGAGCTAAGACAAAAGAATGGACCATCCAGAGACTGCCCCACCCAGGGGTCCATCCCATAATCAGCCACCAAACCAGACACTACTGCATATGCCAGCAAGATTTTGCTGAAAGGTTCCGATATAGCTGTCTCCTGTGAGGCTTTGTCAGTGAGAGGCAAATACAGAAGTGGATGCTCACAGTCATCTATAGGGTGGAACACAGGGCGCCCAATGTAGGAGCTAGAGAAAGTACCCAAGGTATTATTTCTTTTTTTTTTTTTCTTATCTCTACTAAATCTTATATTTCTGAATTCCCCTCTATTCAGTATTTAACGTCAAAAAGTTATTATCAATGGCCTGGAGTTGTGGTTCAGTAGTCAGGCTCATAATTATTTAGCATGTCCAAGGCCCTGGGTTCAGTCCTTAGCACTACACACATACGGAAAAGGCTAATGATTATAGAAATGTAAGACCATCTTAGATACCAGTGTGCCTGAAAGTTATCTGGCTGGCCTGCATCTAAACTAGACAACGGATAGAAAAGTAAAAGGGCTTAAACCATTGAACTGTAGCTGTGATCAAACAGACAAGCAAACAAAACACACACACACACACACACACACACACACACACACACACACACACGGCCACACCCTTTGAGTGAGAAACAGCTTCCACAGTCTCAGGCATTTGACAATGTCGTTTTTTGTCCCCTCCCCATTTGGTGGCACTGTTCTGAGGAGGTTTTAGGGGGTAAGTATGTCACTGAGAGCAAAATTTGAGATTAAAAGTCACTTGCCAATTCTAGTTGGATTTCTCTGCTTGTGGTTCAAGAGAGGAGCTCTCAGCTTCCAACTTGGGCTGCCACGCCTGCCTCTTGTCACGCCCCCTGCTGTCCGTCCGTAATGAGCCCATCTCTCAGAGACCATATACCCAAACCAGCTCTGCCTTCTGTAAGTTGCTCGGAAAACATTGGCTGTATTTTGTTTTATCACAGAAATAGAAAAGTAACTACTACACAAACCAAAGAAGAGTCGGTCGTATGTGTCTTAAAATTATATTACATTCTCAACACTCTAATGTTTCAACATTTAAATATTAGGAATATGTTTTATCTACAGCCCTTAGAAATGATTACAAAGCAGACAGAGAAATCTGCCCAGGCATCCACAAACTGCAGGTAAAATGACTTGGATCTTCATGTGCTTTTATCCACCTCTGAATGCTGGAAAGCTGCCAGGATTATCTGGGGCTCCTTTCATTCTAAAAGAGTCAAAGATTCTGAACTGACGGCAGCTCTTGGTGTAAACATTTAATCAGTCTCGAAATGTAAAGCAACCTTTACTGAAAAGTAACTTTGTCCTGACAAATACTTTGACTGGGAGGTAACAGAGTTGGAATAGAGAACATGGTTCATTTTTTTTCTCAATGAATGTAGATTTACAAGGTATGCCATCTAAACCGTGCACTCTACTCTCGGTAATGTTGCCATTTGTCCAAAGGAAGTGGAATTCCGTGGGCAGTAGAGCAAGTACTTCAGGTGTGCAGGGTGGGCCACACTTACTTCCCTGACAACTGCCTGCATTCAGCCTGGCACCCGGGACGGTTCCTTCCCTAAGTGTGTTGACTGACAACATTTCATCCTCCACTCTGCCCACACACTCCCCTTCTATAAGATGTTCCGTTCTATAAACGTGTATCTTCATCTTTATGAAAGCGGCAAGTCTAAGTAAAGCCCGCTCCTGGGAGAAACATGAACCGGAGAGTGGACAGTTGAAGAATGTTTCCAAATGAGTCTGGGTACCTGCCAGGACCCAGAAGGCTGATCTGAGTCTGCGCCAACAGCGAAGGCGCAGGCGCAGGCGGTTGCACCTCTTGCCTTAACTTACGGTGGGAAAAACAGAAGCTCTGTGAGTAGTTTTTCCTACCAGCCCATTTTTGCATGCCACCTCCCCACCCCCCCATCTCCCATAGCCAGATGAGACAAGAGTGGCTGGCTTCTTATCGCCACTGAGTAGCTGTTAAGGGTGGTGCTGGCTCTGCTTGCCAGGCTGGCTTCCAAAATAAACAGAGCTCAGCTTTAAGGTCCCCCACTTCTTTGGACAGAAAGATAAGATAATTATTTCTCAGATAAACCCCTGTGAATAAAAGCGGGCATTTTTTGAGAAAATAAAGGAAATGAAAACCAGGACACTAGATGCTGGCCATGCCGCCCCACCCATCTTAGCTTTTGGGTTCCATTTATCAAGTGTCAGCTGTAGAATATATAAACTTGATAAGGGAATGGGCACAGTCCTTAAAGATGGCTTCTATACCTACCGTAAACTCTTCACTATGAAGTGTTAGGAGGGCCACGTGCCAATCCCAGGAGGAAGGCTGAAGGCCATGCATGGAGCCCATCTTGGTCATTTGCTCCTTGCCAAAACTAGAGGCAAATCTATGTAAATCAAAAACTGCCCTGCAACCAACTGGGCCCCTCCAGCAGCGGAGCTGCAGGCTCAGCAGGGACAAGGCACACACTTCTGCTGCTTACTCAAGGCACTGAACTTGTGGTGCGTGTGGCATAATTACTATCTCAATTAATACTAGGTGTTTCCAACACGGGAACTGATAAACTGGGGTAGAGAGATGGATGGATGGATGGATGGAAGGATAGGTAGGTTAAGTAAATGGGTGGATAGGAATTTAAAAGTTCCCATGGTGACATTTGGTATCAAGAAAATATAAATAAGAGTATTCCTTTATAGAACATGAAGCTAAATCACACTTAGATTAGATGCCAGCTATGAGAAGTAACAAAGGTTTTGTAAATTAACATAGAGATCTGAGTTACACAGCCTGATAGTAACTTAACAGTTAAATGCCTACTTTAACAACCAGTACAGTACCCACTGAGGTTAATTCAAGTTGCTCCTGACTTAACATTAACTACATCCAAAGAAACCACTGGCCCATTACCAAAGGCTTCCCTGAGTCCCTATGGGTTTACCCGACAATGAGAGCACTGTGGGGATTAGATGAAAATGAAAAGTCTAGGAGTACCCATAGCCGGGCATGCTGGCACCTGCCTATAATCCCAACACTTAGGCGGTGGATGCAAGAGACCTTGAGGAGTCCAGCCTTGGCTACATACTGAGACTGAGCCAATCTGAGCTGCACGAGAGAGACCCTGGCTCAAAGCAGGGGAGAAAAGGTTTTGTTAATCCGAACAAGTTCTAAATTTACTTAGACCTGAAAAAGCCCTCATTATTGCCCAATACATGGTTGCATTAAACAACATTTCTTTGAGCGTCAGTCAGTCAGGGTGTGGTGCTGCACTGTTGCTGGGTGTGGAGGCAACTCTGGAATCAGGCTTACAAAGGAGCTCCTGCTGGTCTCCAGCGTGAGCCTCTCTGTGGGCTGTTCTGCCTGACCAGGCTTGTCTTAGGCATCCACGCACAGGGCAGTCTGGCTCCCCTTCCAATCTTGGGCATATTGGCTCCTGTCTATAATCCCAACTCTTGGGAGGTGGATGCAAGAGTCTTAGGGGTTCAAGTCTAGCCTTGGCTACATACTGCTATCCAAGGAATAGCAGCGGGCCAATTTTTCCTAGACCCGGAGGCAGAGTTCCCTATTTTCTCTTCCCTTTCTTGTGTGTGTTTAGTCAGTCACATGCCAGATGGTGTCTCCTCTGCCACGGTTTTTTTGTCTTTAGACATCAAAGGGAGTAGGTAAAATTTGTTCCCGGTGTCATAGGCCTAACGTGGTGTGCTAACCTAACCTGTATCCAGACACTTGCATTAAAACTGCCCCAATGTAGATCAGCCAGAGAAGTAAAGAGACTAACAGTCAAATTAACCAACTGCTTACCTTCTTAAATATTCTTCCTCTAGCAACAACTTCTGCCTGAGAAATAGTCACAGAAGCCCAAGGATAGAAAATGATCAAACCTACGGTGCCATCTCACCAGCCCTGAATATATGTTTCTATAGAAGACTATGCCCACTGAGTCAATCTCTCTCTCTCTCTCTCTCTCTCTCTCTCTCTCTCTCTCTCTCTCCCTCCCTCCCTCCCTCCCTCCCTCCCTCCCCCCCCACAGTGATATTACTGAGTCATGACTGAGGACACTTTAGGCATTTAGTGGACAGGGCCCAGGGATACAGATTCACCAGCAAGCCACAGGACAGCCCCACGCAACAAGGAGCTGGTGCACGCAAAGTGCCACGAGGTTAAGACAATGGGCAGGTTTTCTAGGATTTTCTAAGTGCTAACTAAGACACACAGTAAAATTCTAAAATCAGATCACTGTTATTAGTTTAATACTAGTATAATGTTAAAGTAATCTAGTTTTCATCAAAAAATGGGTAAGCATGTAATCTGTCCTCAAAGACAGGAGTGGGGAATCAACCTTACAAAAATAGAGAAAAGTACCTCATTTCCTGAGAACATAAAGTAATTTTCACATCTTATTGATTAACTATAATAACACTGGTATTATTCTAAATGACTGTCAATCACTCCTGCCCTGGTCTAAAAGTTCAAAGAGAAAGCAGCAAGGGACATGACTGGGGACACGGTAGCCTTAGCCCTGAGCTGGCAGAACACACTGCAGTTAGTAGCTCCTAGTAAACCTGCGTCTAAACCTCCGGGCCATCCGGAGGTGCCCACAGCTGCCCCAGCAGCAACTCCTCCAACCCAGGAGGAAACGAAGGAGGAAGGAGGAAGGAGGAAATGAAGAAGGAAGGAGGAAGGAGGAAGCGCAAGAGGACTCTTTCAAGCACGAGGTTTTAAGTGGCTTTCCTGCCTTTAAAAAAAAAAAAAAAAATCAGTCACAATGCAATTGAACTCCCCAAAAGGCTGCTAATACTGCCACCTAGTGAACAGTGGGAGAGGCAATAGAAAGTCCCAGACCCAAAGAATATCCCTAAAGCAACTCCCAGAGGCTAAGCCCCTCATCTCAATCTCCATACACTGAGGAGAGGGAACAGTAGAAAGCCGTCGGTATGTGGATTGCTCCACGCAAGAATTAGCCAAACTTCAGACATGAGCACAGTAGGGTGCACAAATTCCATTTTCCCATAAAGCACTGGACATCTCTGTCCATCCTCAGCAGTGACTGTCACCAGCTGTCCTCAGAGTGTCCGGCTGTGGCGTGTCACCCGCCCCCCAAACCGGGGCCCTGTGTGGTAACTTTCTGTGGTTTTCTTGAGTTGGTGCCCATTGAACCTCAAGGGCCCCGCTAACTGAGTATCAGGTCCTACTTCCTCGTTTCCCTGGAACAGCAAGCAGAGCAGATGTCCATTCCAGCGTGTCCCCAACTCCTCACACAATACATAATGTCCCGCCTTCTCACTTCCGCATCCTGCGGTCCCAGCATCTTCCTCCACTGATTCCAAGGTTTATCTTATATGCTCTTCTAAGCTACCATGAAATTTTCACGAATCAAGATTGGTGTGTACAAGTGAAAGCCATCAGGAATGCTTGTGTATATATTGCATTCTCGATGGGGTCCTGATGATGCAAACCCACGCATTGGACAATGGGAACCCTGATCTCTGGGGTCTCTTCCAACTCATACACATTCCATTAGGGGGCCTGCTGACATACAAGCCAGATCTGTGACCAGTGTCTTCATCGAAGCAATGACCTACCTTCTACTCACCCCAGAATGGCTTCCTGGCATGTCTGCCTTCAATTCCTATAGTGTGCTCAGTGGCCAGGGTCGTCTTCACTTATCCCCCTACATATCCAGTCTTATTCAACACTTTGTCCATTCCTCAACAGGTACCCACGTGTTCCCAAGTAGCAAGTGCTGATAGAAAAGGTTTCTGTTTTACTATAAAGCCTTATCTAAAGGCACAGAGTAAATGATTACACAAACAGGCATGAAGACAACATTGAAGTCCCTGATTCAAAACACACACAGGCTGGCATAGACTGGCTTCTCACCACATCTGTGTGTACACCCACTACAATCTGTGTTTAGGTAATGACTGACACCCACTCCGGGTCCACCACCTAGGTCCTTAGCACTAGTAATGAGATATTAGAAACTATAGAGGTCTCAAAAGTGACCTCCTTAATCCTACACTTGGTTCTGCTTGTTTTCTTCAGAACCATCTGAAGCATAAACTAGCTGAAGGGTTCCTATCAGCAAAGGATGGGATGAGAGATGTGGGTGGGTCGAGAAGGCTGGTATTCAGGGTAGCAGGTGTGTTTCTTACGCAATGGAAGCTGCTTTTTTATTTCAGAACATTGTGTTTTATAAGCTTAGGCATGCAAGCACTGAACAGTCACATGATCCTGGAGCTGACTAGAACTGAAACATTCCTAGGAAGATGAATGATCAAAAACCCTGGGAAAATGAGAACAGTGCCATTCGAAGGCCCAGGCATCAGCCTCCGAGCTTCTGATGTCATCCTATACAAGATAGGCTGCTGTATCCAAAAGTGACAGAAAGCCTACCTTGTCTGGAATTGGCCTCCATGCAGGGCACACAAATCTAGATATTTAGGTGTTTGGTGAAGACACATTAGAAAGTGTGACAGACAGAGGGTCTTGTGATTTTTTTATTCCAATTTAACCAGCAGTTGAGGCCTCTGCTTCTTCCCACCTATGTTCTGGATGGAATCCGGAGTCTGGAGGGAAACAGAGTCCAGACATGCAATCTTAGAAATTGGGAACTAAGATAGCTGGGCTTGGTTCAGGGTTGGTGTCTGCAACTTAGTGAAATTCCTTGGTCTGTTGTTCTTAGTAGAAAGCTGTGGTCTAGGCCAGTACTGGCCAACAGAACTTTGGGGGTTAATAACATGACCTCTTTAATAAAGACCCAAACCCCAATGTCCAGGTCTGGCCACCTTCTCTTGGAACATGGAGACAGGGACAAGCTGACACTCAAGAGTGACTTTTACCTACTGTCAGTCAGGCCTGAGTAGTAGAGGAAGTGAGCCCAGGACAGAGTTTGAGACAATCCAACAAGACAATGAATTGTGAGATCACCATCTCTACCTTCCTCGGGATCCTAAAAGGCATCAGCTCTGTCAACAGCAGCACTATCTACATACCAGCCTCTTGCTCGTGGTGGTCCCCAGATAGACAGCAAGACCACGAAAACTGACTTCTACCCGTGGACCTCAATCAACCATAAAGACAAATCTCAAAAACAGCCAGTTCACAGACATGAAGACAGACCGACTGTCTCAACCCACCCTCCCTGTAGTGCAGGGTGGGCCCCCAAAAGACCATTCTTTACTGATTCGTAAGCTGGGGCTACTGATTCCAGCCATAGCTCACAGAGTAAGGACACCACATAGGAGGCTGCCTTTCAGCATCCAGCTGTGACATCACAACAGCTTGCTGGGAGACAGAACTGCATGCCATTAAAGAGGACATCACACAGCTAACCCTGTGCTTTGCTTTACTGTTTAACTACATAGAACATTACCATCATTTTTATCTGAGCCTGTTCCCATGAGAGTCCTCTTTCTCATTCTATGTATCACCGGCTTAAGGACATATTTTTCATATGCCCGTGGTTCACTTTGCAAAGTGGCGCTAAGGCCAGGTAGACGATTTTTCTTTTTAACTTATAGAGGTCTAAATCGTTCTACTTTGTAAAGATAATTGTGTTTACTTTTATAGTTTAAAGAATTTTGGTAAATAGAAAGTGTTCAAAAATATTAAAATATAAGTATGCTCAAGATCTAGTTATGCTTTATGAATGTATCCCAAGAGAACAAATGACTATGACAAGAAGATGTCATTCAGTGATATCTAATGTAGCAAAAGATTAATCACTGTCTACATTTTTAGCATTAAAACAGTCTATATATTATGATATGTTGATGCAATTGAATGTTACTTATCGTAATGGTAAAGGTGCCAGAAATAAGCCAAAAACCCAACACCTCAAGAAAATTCCACGCTCCAAATAAAAATTATACCACATCAAAATGTATACTAAATATATAAATGAGAATATTTGTTATATTAGTATGGCAAAATTTATAGGTCATTTGAAAACACTTTGCTTTCTTAAACAAATAAACATAAACTACCCGCTAGCCAGTGGCCCGTGGAAAATTAATTTTGCTGCAGTTCCAAACCAAGCTATTGATCAGGCTAGCTCCCTTTTACTGAGAGTTGACTCAACTAGAATTTACAGGCTGGAGTTGTAATGAAAAATCCAGTAAAGGAGACGAGAGAGAGGTACCGTGGATTAAAAGGCCAAATGTACGTGAGTAGATCAATGGCTGCCGGATGTATTTACAATGGTTCTGTGGTATCTGCCAATTAAAGCTAAAGAATCCCCAAAGAATTCACAAACAAATCTATTTAACTTAGAACTCAGTAGGCTTACAAATGCTCTCTCAATTAAAATGTTGTAGCGCCATCGCAAAACTGATGGCGCAATTACAGGTTTAATAACAAGGTGCACTTTACTAGTTGAAGAAACTGACATTGGTCTTTTCCTTCCTCCCCTTATCTTTCCGAAGGGTCAGGAGTCAAGTTTTCTTCCCTTTGGTTCTCAGTACACGGGGATTTTCAATGTCCTTACAGGAGCTCCAGTCCCAGTGGGCAGCCAGGAAGGAGAGTAGGAGGCCGGCGGTGACCCGAGTGCTGAGAGGATCCGTGAGTACATGCCTGTGTGTTATTTCCCATGCTTCCATCCAAGAACAGGCTGTACAGAGGCAGTGTGTATGAATGCACCCATTATGCCTATCGCCCTTGCCTTATCCCACTCAAGGTCTAACACTGGCTTAGGTCACCTCCCTTGGATACAATCTGTACCATCAACTGGGGTGGAGGCCGCTAAACTCTGAGGAGTTGGCTTCATCTGGGCAGCTTCTCAGGTGTGGCTCATCAGGCACACCCTAATAACTGACAACTTGTTCTCTTTAAGAACAAGTTTTGGGTTCTGCTCATTCCGTTGGCTTGATGGGAGACCGGGTGACCGAATCTGCCTGACTGATGGCTGCGCTCCGCCCGCGTAAGAGGCTGTATATCTCTGTAGAACCAGTCCACCCCATAGACCTCAACGACTTGAAAGGTCTCCATCAAAATGCTTTCTGGTACACTCTTCCTCTTACATGGTCTGAAACAAGTGCATTGTCCCATAGATAACACTGGCCGAGGGACATAAAAGGGGGCTTTAGGCTTGTTGCTCTGCTCAGACATGTGTTCTTCCTTTGTATCCCAGGCTGGTCTTGGACTCACTGGTTAGCGTGGGCTGGCCTCTAAAGCATAATTCTTCTCCTTCTTCATCTCAAGTGCTGGAATAACAGCTACGAGGTGCCACACCCAGCTCCAACAGAATGTTTTAAAACGTCTTTTAGGTCTTTAAGAGTATATACAAACAAACACCAGTTGGGCTGGAGAAATGGCTCAGGGGTTAGGAGCACTGGTTGCTCCTTTAGATGGTCTGGGTTCTGTTCCCAGCACCTACATGGCAGCTCACAACTATCTGTAACTCCAGTTCCAGGGGATCCATTCCAGCAGGATCACATGTGGTGCACATACATATGCATGCAGGCAAAATACTCAAACACATAAAATAAAATCAATAATCTTAAAAAGAATTGGTCTATCATTAAAAACATCGCATAAAGTTTCTCTGTGTGTGCACGAGTGCATATAGTATAAGTGTGTGTGTGTGTGTGTGTGTGTGTGTGTGTGTGTGTGTATGGGTATGCTTGCTTTGATTATCTGCAATACTACCCTGGCCAAATATGCCCAACCATGTCTGGTGCTTTTTCTTTTTTAAAACATGGTGCTATAGATTGGAATTGAAGTCTTCATGCCTATACAGCAGGCACTCTACCAACTCCCTAGCTCCACATAATGTCATACTTGTTATAATTTTGAAAGTTTTACTCCATCCTTCTAAGAGTTCACAGTACTGGATAATCACACAGAGAAATTTCCATGTGAAAAACCTCCAGCGTGATGCTTCAGATAGCCAAAGGCAACAGGCACAGGAGGAGGAAGGTTTTGTTTTGTTTTGTTTCGTTTGTTTTTTAGGGTGCTTCTAGATCTGCAGTTCTCAACCTGTGGGTTGTGACCCCTTTGGAGATCAAATGACCCTTTCATAGGTGTGGCATATCAAATATCCTGTATAGTAAATATTTATAATTCATAACATTAGTAAAATTACAGCTATGAAGTACAACAAAGGTAATTTTATGGCTGGAGGTCACCACAAAAGAACTGTATTAAAGGGTCACAGCATGAGGAAGGTTGAGAACCACTTCTCTAGACCAAGTGAACTCCACACATCCTCTTGGCTCTCTCCTAGGCATCTTTGCCGCGTTGCTCTGTAACCTCTCCTCCACCATGGTATCTTCAGACCTCTGAGATCTGAGAGAAAATCTTTCGGGAACTCCACCTCTGGGCTGGGTGAGCTGACAGTCCGGCTCCCCTAGCTTGGGGCAAAGCTCACGACATATACATGCAGCTGGTGTTGGGTCAGTGTGGTAAGCAAAACTCTGTACAAGAGTCAACAAGCCCAGAGCAGAAGAGCCCCAGCGGAGTCTGTGCTGGGCAAGCACAGCCACCAGTTCAGGAGTGGCTGAGGACAGACAAAGGTAATCTCCAGGCTATCCTAAACCACCCAACAGCAAAGAAACGTGTGTGTGTGTGTGTGTGTGTGTGTGTGTGTGTGTGTATGCGCACCTGCGCGCTCATACACTGAGCTTGTATATTAAAGGATGGCCCACAACAATCTAATAAAATACAAAGTTGAGTGCCAGCCATTTTCCCTGGATATAAAACACTTAAAGATCTGAGTGAGCTAACTTACTCAGACCCTCCTAGCTTTTACACTAACTTTATAGCCAGCATCATCTCATCCGAACCTTACCAAACACCATCTCCCTGAGAACAAGATGAATGTTGGTATTCTCCCAAACACGCCCTCTTTCTCTCAATTTTTTTTCCCTTCCCTCTCTGTCTGCTATCTCCACAGAAAAACAGCATCAGGCACCCAGTAGGTCCTCCATACAGTTCTGATGAATACACGAACAGGCATTGAGGCACTTGCTAACTTGACTCTCATTAGCTGCAGTCGATGTATAAGGGCACTGGCTTCTACCTTAAAAAAAAAAAAATCATGGTGCTGGTGAGATGGCTCAGCGGTTAAGAGCACCCGACTGCTCTTCCGAAGGTGATGAGTTCAAATCCCAGCAACCACATGGTGGCTTACAACTACCCGTAATGAGATCTGACACCCTCCTCTGGTGCGTCTGAAGTCAGCTACAGCGTACTTATGAAGAATTAAAAAAAAAAAAAATCACATCTTTTAAAGGACTCAGAACACAGGACCATGTATGTGTCAGCCTGAGCCCAGAGTTCCCCTCCGACATGGTACATGTAGCTCCCCCGAGTCACTCTCCTGCCCTGCTTGTCATTGCCCATCCAAAGAGAAAAGTTCTCTCCAGACAACTGCCTTCTTACACATCTTCATGCCATTCTAGACACAGTGGCTTTCTGGACTAAGCTGCTTGTCCATAGGAAGGGGGAGAGGAACTCTTCCCTACCTCATTTCTCTCCTGATCCCCTCTTCCTCCAGCACCACTAGTATATACTGCTTTAGAAACAAAAACCTTCGGAGTATGATGCTTTTCAAGAGAAAAAAAAATTTTAAGTTTTTAGTTTTATCTATGTGGGTTTGTACAGATGAGTGCAGTATCCACAGGAGCCACAAGAGGGCATCTATCCCACGGAACTGGCTTTATAGGCAGTTACTTGTGAGCTGGGTGGTAAGTGCTTGGGACCCCCCAGAGGAGGCGTTCCTAACAGCTTAGCCATCTCTCCAGCCCTTAGGCTGCTGCTTTTAGACCCAGGATTTTACCATGGTGTGGAGCATGCTGGCTCTCGTCAGATGGAGGGCTGAGGAGAAAGGCTTGTGGGATCCATACGTACATCGAAGGTTCTCTTCCTCCCCTCACTCAGAATTCAATTATGCATCCTTCATAGAAACAAAGTCAGGAGAAAAAAAAATCAAGCGCTTAGCAAGCAAGAGAAGCCTCCATTGAAGGGCTTTATTTTATTGATTGATTGATTTTCAGTGTATTTGTATGGATTTGCCTGCATGACTATGTGCCTGGGGTTGAAGGAGGCCAAAAGAGGGTGTTGGATCCCCAAAACTGAGAGAGTTGTAAGCTACAATGTATGTGCTGGGAACTGAATGTGGATTCTCTGCAGGATCAGAGGGCTCTTAAGTACTGCGCCATCTCTCCGGTCTCTGAAATCTTTCTCATCACGACATTTTATTACACATATATAGAGAGTGCATATGCTCCCCAGAACACTCATTTACATAGCAGAATATTTCTTGATGAAATCTGTTAGACTCTTCAGCAGCCGGACCTTGTGTACCCCAATCACAGACCTTGGGATCACTTCCTTCTCAGGGTGTGAAGTTCAGTCTTCCCACGTTTGCCCTCCTTCCAACTACTTGTTCTTTACGATCAGAGAGAACCAAGCTACTGGCCCCAAAGCCTTCTGTGACAGCAGTTTTCTTGTTTCTCCCACCACCTGCTGTATTTCTTCTTTGTGTCACCCCACTGCACAGATGTCATGCATGGCTCACACATGGCACATGCTCACAGACTGACATGGAAGGATGATTCTCTCAACCAGCTACTAAGTATCTATGATGGGGATAACCTAGGATCTGCTAAGTACTATGATGGGGATAACCTAGGATCTGCTAAGTACTATGATGGGGTTAACCTAGGATCTGCTAAGTACTGTGATAGGGTTAACCTAGGATCTGCTAAGTACTATGATGGGGATAACCTAGGATCTGCTAAGTGCCATGATGGGGATAACCTAGGAGAGGATAGAGGATCCAACGCCAGCACATAGCCTAGCACAGCACTGCAACTGAACCTTCCGTTGCTGATGAATGAATGACCCCAATGTGACTTCTGTCCCCTTTCAGAGGCACTACGACAAGACATGGCTGGGTTAAAGAAAGCACACACACACAGTGAAAAATGGACTTGGTTGTTTTTTAAATTTCCTGATGCACATTTACACTCCAATTTTGTGTTAAGTGAACTTAGTGTCAATCAGCATGTACGATTCTGAGTTCACAGCATCACATAGCATACATCTGAAGTTCTCCGACATTTACCAAAGTCAGGGTCATTCCACTACCTCAGATATGGGCATGGCACACTAATGGTCATTCGATTCACTTTAAAGTAGTACTGACTGCTGCCTGCTGTCTTCTATCCCAATTCTCAAAAAACAAAAACAAAACAAAACAAACAAACAAAAAAACCCAGACTCAGGGAAACATTGTTCACTACTCCATCCCTGGCCTAAAACCAGAAACAAGTCATATAAAAAGCTGTATCAACTCTGAGCTCTGAGCTTCCCAGTGTTTGGGCCAAGGGGTCCAGTGAGAAGAATGTTAGGCTAAGCCTTGGGGCACCAAATACACTGACAAGAAAGGATACAAAAGGGAAGAGGGGTGCAGAGGAGAAGGGCTCCTCCCGTTCTCTCCCTGCCCGTTGATTACCTCGGGTCTTCTCTGACAGTATCTTCAGAAAGGCAGAATTCTCTCTCTCTCCATCTTCCTGCATTCCTCACTAAACTAAAGCATTCTAAAGCAAGGGACTTCTTATGACTAGAGAAATCCTTTCTAAGGACGCACTCTATGCCAGCGAGGCTGTCTCCAGTATCTTCTACCTAGGCTAATTCCCCAAGAGCATAAGGGGCCTTGGCTCTACTACAGCAAGCTTTTCCTTTCTAGTTCATATCCTAGTCACCTTATGTTGTGTGTTAGGATAGCAAGTGTTCTCAATATCACCCAAACAAAACCAATACAAACAAAATCACCCAACAAGGCCTACCCATACCCACTCCTTACTAAACTGGCCATTTCTTCAAGTTTGTTTATTCAACAACAAGAACTTCCTGGGATAAGTAATCTGTACACGGTAGTTATATAGATGGGTATGCTCAGAGGTGCATTCAGCGAACAGAAATAACCTGGCATTCAGTTTCAAGTGTTCAGTCTTATATTCTATAATGAGGGGCGGTGGGTGCTATTTGGGGCTGGAGAGATGTCTCAGCAAATAGGAGCTCTTCAGACATCCCTGGTCTTTGCCAATTGTGTGTGTGTGTGTGTGTTTATGTGTGCACCTTTATAAAAGTGTATGCAAATTCCCATGAGGACCAGAAGTGGGCACTGGATCCCTTGAAGCTGAAATTACATACATATGTACGTACATACATACGTACACACCTGCTGTGGGTGCCAGGACCTGAACTTTGATCCTCTGATAGAGCACCACGTGCCCTGAGCCATCTCTCCAGCCCTCCCACCCCCCACTCTAAGCACAACAAGTGTGAACCCTTGGGGTTCTCTGTGAGAGCGGGTCACACCCTGAGCCATGTCTCCAACCCTCAAAACAAACTTTTGGCCAACGGAGAGGAGAACGAGCGCCGTCCCTCTTCCTCCTCTCGTCGTCCCAGCTTCCTTCTTGGGACATGGTACAAAAGCATCTTCCTGAGCTTATTTTGGTTAATTAAGGAAAGGCAAACCAAGGTTTACGGCCTGGATCTCACACACATCGAAGTGATCCTCCTGGAAACAAAGCATGGTTTGTCTTCCTTTCAGTTAGCACCTGTCATGAGGCTAGCTGTTGTTGTCAACCTGACACAACTTAGCGTCACCTGGGAAGAGTCTCAAGGAAGGACTGTCTATAGTGGCTGAGCCTGCGGATATGCCTGTGGAGGACTGTCCTAATTTTTGTGGGATAATCCAGTCCAGTGTGGGTAGCACCATTCCCTAGGAAGGGAGTTCTGCACTGTGCAAGTGTACAAGCAAGCAAACATGCATGCACTCATTCTTCCCCAGCTAGGTGTGACTAGCTATTAGACCTTCTTGCCTAGATGTTTCCACAATGGTGGACTATATCCTTGAATTTCTCACTGAAATACGTCCTTTTTGCTCTGGGTTTCTTTCTGCTCAGCCTATGTCATCACAGGAACAGAAATGCATCTCAGAGAACACTGAAACAAACCCAAGCTTTAACCTCAGAGCAAGTAAGCAAATGGCTAACCTCAAAAGATGGGTACTCTCAGAACTTGCCAACAAACGACAGATCTTCTGGCAGATGACCCGAAGCTCTTTAAGAGTGACTGCCAGAAATGGGTGGAGCGATAATAAACGTGCGTTGAGAGTGGGGTGGGGCGTGGGAAGGGCTAGGGAGAGGAACACGTAGAATCAGGTATGTGCCGTAGCTACGCTTCCTCATCTAACAACAGCGAGCTGAAGCACAGAGCAGCAAAACCACCATGTTTGCACAGCCGGCCACATGCCTGAGACGTTCCACTCTTCTCTACATCACTAGATCTGTCAACCCACTGTATGAGAATAAAAGGTCTAAGATATACCTTTCTCCTCTTTTCTCTCACGCATAATTACTCTGCGGGATGATCCTGGGCAGCAGTGGGAGGCATCTATGACTGGAAGTGAGCTGATGCTTTGTTTTTAAAGGGGGTGGGGTTTCTTACCGCCCATCAAAGGGCAGCGCACATTACAGTGAAGTAGGATTCAGTCTTAAAAAGTTACTGGGTCCTCATGTTACAACATAGATGGAACTGGAGGACGCCAAGCTAAAAAGTAAAATAAGGAAAGCACTGAAGGGTGAATAGTATGATTGCACCTACAGGGGTCCTGGAAACAGTCAGACTCACAGACACAAAAGAAAAGTGGCTGCCTGAGGAAGCAGGGAACGATGGGTCTGAGGAGTTCTTGTCAAGGATGAAGGATGATGAGAAAGAATTCTGAGATTGTTTGCACAACCATGTGAATGTGCTTAGAGTTATCAAACTATAAACTGAAAAAGGCCTAAAAGGGTTATATATATAACAAATAAATTAGAAAAAAAAAGTGTGTGTGTGTGTTTGTGTGTGTGTGTGTGTGTGTGTGTGTGTGAGAGAGAGAGAGAGAGAGAGAGAGAGAGAGAGAGAGAGAGAGAGATCGAAGTTCTGGAGTCAGAAAGCCAGGGCCTCTTGCATCTCCAACCTGAAATGTTTTCAAAATGAGATGTGCACTTTTTCTCCTCTCAGCAATTCTTTTGACCTTAGAGATAGCCAAGGAGTTACAAACTGACAGAGCACATGATTGCTAACTACTGTATTGTTCGCAACAGAAAAAAAAAACCTTGAAAAACAAGTAAGTGCTCATTAAAACATAACTCCTATAGGAGATATCTCTGTACAATAGACTGCTCTCCCCATTGAAGGAGAGTAAGCCTAGACATACAGAGGAAGAAATCACCCAAAATCTGCAGGCAGACGTAAGACAAACAGGCAGCCCACATTCTGAGCAGCCCCTTAGGAGGACCTGCAATGGCATGTTAGTATGCAGAGAATGTGTAGCAGAACACACAGCAGATGCATTCCAGGGGTGGCTCTAAAACAATTCCGATGGACAGTGAGGTTTACTCAGATCTTTAACATAACCCATAGAAGTTATTATCACATCTTTTCTGAGAGGTCAGGCAAAGGAATTTCTAGTTAATCCTTTGTCAACAGGTACCAACTATTAAAACTTAAGACACATTTCTTGGGGTCATTTCAACGTGATTATTAAAATGCAGGATGGGAAGATAGGGGAGGGAAGAAAGAAACTTCGACTAAGAATCCTCATTTTAAAAGCATCTTAAAATCTCTTACCTTGGGCTGGAGAGATGGCTCAGGGGTTAAGGGCACTGGCTGCTCTTCTAGGTCTTGAGTTCAAATCCCAGCAACCACATGGTGGCTCACACCATCAGTAATGAGAACTGACGCCCTCTTCTGGTGTGTCTGAAGACAGCTACAGTGTACTCATATAAATAAAATAAATAAATCTTAAAAAAAATAATAAATCTCTTAACTCCTTCAATGGACATGGTCCTTAAAGTCTCTTAACTCCTTCAAGGGACATAGTTCACATCAATGAGAGAGGTTCAACTGAACAGCTTTTTATGGTGTGGTAGGGGAAGGCTGATGGGATAGGATTTGGGCTGTTGAGATTTTATGTTCATTTGTTAAAAACTTTGTCTCAGGCTGGAGAGATGGCTCAGCGGTTAAGAGCACTGACTGCTCTTCTAGAAGTCCTGAGTTCAATTCCCAGCAACCACATGGTAGCTCACAACCGCCTGTCATGGGATCCGATGCCCTCTTCTGGTGTGTCTGAAGTCAGCTACCGTATGCTCATATACATAAAACAAACAAGCAAATCCTTAAAAAAACAAACAAACAAACAAACACCTTTGTCTCATTTTAAGCGTCATTAAAAATTCCTAATGCTGCAGGTCGTGCAGGGAAAAAAATGAGGGGTGCAGGGAAGGAAATGAGGGGTGCGGACACTTCTTCCCCTTCCAGTCTCACTTCATCTTTTCTTAAAACACCCCACAAAATACAAAACAAGCTCAGCTAATTAACAATTTAATCGTGCCTTGGGTTCACTTTAATCCCGGGCACACTGCCTCACACTTTGAAATGAAAATTCCGTGCTATGGCAGAGGATTTAGAGACTTACAGAGTGGAAAAGAAATCATAACTCCTGCATTTTTAATCATCCATCCTCCCAGGCCATGATTTACCCGACAATCCTCCCCAGAAAAACAATGAAGAAAGTTTTGAGGAACGAGTTATTCTCAAAGTAAATCTCCTACCAGCCTCTGTCAATCATGTTAGCCCTTTCCCCCTAGTTAGCCCTTTCCCACTTCCTGCCTGAAAACTACATTACTATTTAATTGCTTGGCGACTTCCCATTTTATTAAGAGGCAGAAAACATAAAGAGCCAAAACATGGAGATGAGGCCCTGGCCGTAAATTGTCCCCTTAAGCAATGAAACTTACTTCTCCAGTGCGATGTGGTGGGCTCTGTGGAAAAGCCCTACATGTGCAGTTCTGCCTAAACCCAGAGCCCCATCACTTACAGGCAGCCCTACAGTTCTCAGGGCGGAGGGCCATCCATCAGAGCCAGGCTAGTCGACTGCATGCTCTCTAGAGCCAGTGTGAAGGGCATAGCCAGGAGTCAGCTTCGTCCACCACCTTGCCCACCCCAAATTTCTCTTCTCTTCTCGTGGAGTGAGAAAAGCAGAAGAAACAGGTGGGATGAGTCAGTTCTGGGGCCTCATGTAGCATATGGAAGACACTAGGTTCCACAAGAAGCGCAGCCATGAAAAACTGTATATCTCAACTATGCTCCATCTGCCATGCTGTTTCTCAGGGAATCGAACTATTCTGTCATAATCCAATGAAAACTGTGGCTAAATTTTCAGCCTCATGAACTCAGAAGAAACCATGTCTCTCCCACTCATACAATACCCCGAATCTCCATTTCTTCCTCTGTAGTGAGACAGAAATCATTATCAGATTATGCCACATCCTGGAATGTGCCAGCATGTCTGGCCTCTGAAGGCTGCTTCCAGTGGGTCGCAGAGACTAAGTGGGGTCTGGTGTTTCAAAGCCTGGGAAAGCATCCGCTGGTGACTTCTCTAGAAAGCTGCCAGCCAAGAAACAAAGGCAGCTAGTGTTATTAAAGCCACCCATTGATGGGTACAAGAAAGTAGATTTTTGATGCTGTTCAGAAAGCCTTGCAAGTGCATAGCTGAGAGAGAGAGAGAGAGAGAGAGAGAGAGAGAGAGAGAGAGAGAGAGAGAGAGAACAAGAAATTCAGCAGGGTTACTGCAGAGGGAGATCATGCGCATTTTCTTTTTTAAAGATATTTAGATTTTTATTATTTTTATCTGTATGGGTATTTTGCCTACATATATGTATATGCACCACAGAAGAGAGAATTCAATTCCATAGGACGAGAGTTCCAGACATTGTGAGCCACTATGTGGGAATTGAACCTAAGACCTTTGCACGAGCAACCACCAAGCCAACTCTCAAACCTTCTACTTGGTTTCTGTACCTGTTTTACTGAGTGTATGAATATGCATTATTACTTTTGCCATTAATTTTAAAAGAGCTAAAATATGGAAGAGAATAATGACTAATTATTTTTTTCTGAACTACCAAGTCCTAATACTAGGGCTAATACCAAGCCTTAATATAAGAGTAACTGTGTCCTACATCCAGAGCCAAAATTGGGTTTGGAAAAGGCCTTTAGATACCAGAGTGCCAAAGTTTTCCAGGTCCAGTGATTTCCAAGCAAGTAGACGGGCTTTCCTGAAACAAGCCTGCCTTAAACACCTGGCAAACTCAGAAGCGCTGGCTATTGCGTTGATGGCATCATTCCCTAAGATGGTACCACTTCCTTTTTCCTTCTTTAGAAGCAGGGCCCCGAGGATGACCTCAGGATCATCTCTCCTGGCACCTGGCCAGCACACTCACCAGGAATTTGGCTCTAGTCTAGGAATGGCCTCTGCTTTCCCCACAGAGGACCACCCCATAGAGAAAAAGAAACAAAATTACTGCGAGGCCCCAAGAACATACAGTTTTGAGTTGAAGGCTCCAAGGACATACAATTTGAGTTGAAGGCTGTTAAAAGAATTGTATTTGGCTGCTCATTTGGGGGGAAAATGTCGAACTCAAATAGTATTTCAAGCTAAAGTTCAAGTGCATGTATTTAAAATGTCAAGGTCATAAAACAACAATAAGAAAAATGTAAGTAAATGTCCATGCAGTCTGGTGGCTGAGATATTGTTCCGGTTCATGTCTTTCTAAATGCAATCAATGAACTATTCGACACCCTGTTATAGACATAACCTCCTACCCACAAGACTTACAGGGAAAAGTAAATCAAAAAGTTATTGCACACTGGTAAGCGCTCCAAGGGGAAAAAGGCAAGACCTGAAGTAAGAGAATTTTGCAGGGAATGATCAGCCCGTTAGGAGGATGCTCCCGGGAAATCTAAGCTGGAGCCTGCAAGAAGCGATAAAGGCAGGGCTGGGAACACTTCTGTGCTCGGGTGGGTTTCCGAGAGCTTTGCATAAACTGACCTACTTAATCTTATGTACTATTATGAAGACGGAGTCCAGAGCCGCAAGCCAGGAAGTTTGAGAAGCTAATGGACAAGAAGTCCAATGACCCCAAACACCAGGATCTAGAGTCTTCATTCTAGAACTGCCTCTCTCTGAGCACTGGGCTACAAGGAGTGTGTGTGTCCATCTGTGTGTGACTGTGTGTGTATATTTTAGCATGCGTGTGTGTTTCTGTGTGTGTGTGTGTCTCCATATGTGCGTGTGTCTCCACACTGTGTATATGTCTGTGAGTCTGTGAGTCTGTGTGTGTGTGTGTTTGATACACATGAACATTCCAGCCAAATGAACAGCACCCGCAGAACCCTAGAGGCAGAAAGAGGTTTGCATGTTCCCCCTGGTGCAGCCAAGCACTAGGACATGGTGTACTCATGTACTCAGTGACAAGAGGTGGGGATGGAGAACAGACACAGCCAGCTCACGCCCTACCCTGTAGGCCTTGATGAAGAGAATGTCAGGATGGGTTCAGGCAGGGGTGTGCCACGAGGGACCACACCTGAAAGAATTACAGACATCAGTGCGAGGACTACAGCGTTCTTGCTTCCAAATGAGTCTATGCAGCCATGATAAAGGAACATAAAGACTCCACTGTCTAAATGTTTACATACAGTCAATAGCACCAGGCATGAGTCAAGGCCAAAAAAAAAAAAAAAGACAGTAAGAATTTTAGAATTCTGGTAAAATAGAAACAAAAACTAAAAAGAGCCATTTTCTAGCGAAATGAGCCAAGTGCCTGAATAGAAAAAAAAATCTACAGAAGAACAAATATGAATGCATCAGAAATAGTTCCTATGTCCATAAATAACTCCATGCATTTCTATGTTATTGCTTTAATTTCATGCATTTCTTGGGAGGGGTGTATGTGTGGTATGGTACATGTGTGGATATCAGAGCCTGTGTGATGGCCGGAACTTGCAGGAGATGGTCCTCCTCTTTCAATTGTGGCCCTGGGGAGGGAACACAGGCCATCAGGTCTAGCAGCAGATGCCACCTGCTGAGCCATATAGCCCCCAGCCCCCACCCCACTGTGTAACACCTTCGTTTATTTCTTGTGAGGATGGAGGTAGTATTTGCAGACACCATGTTGCACATGTGACTGTCAGAGGACAGCGTGTGGGAGTCAGTTCTCTCCTTCCACCACACTAGCCTCAAGGATAGAACTTAAGTCATGAGGCTTGGCAGCTGGTGCCTTTACATGCTTCAGCCATCTCTCCTGCCCTCTTACTATGTTTTAAATACGGTTTTCTGCCGGGCAGTGGTGGCACACGCCTTTAATTCCAGCACATGGGAGGCAGGGGCTGGTGGATTTCTGAGTTCGAGGCCAGCCTGGTCTACAAAGTGAGTTCCAGGACAGCCAGGGCTATACAGAGAAACCCTGTCTCAAAAAAAAAAAAAAAAAAAAAAAATCAAAAAGTCGTTTTCTCCCATGGTAAGGCAGTTATGGGAACTGAGACCTCTTACATAGTGTCAGAAAGACTATAAACTGGTTTAGCCTTCCAGGTAACACAGAGTGAAAGGACCCTTTCTTGATTTTACAGTAAGGAAACACTTAGAATGGTCTCAAACGTACAGTTAGAAGGATGATTATGTTAACAAACACACCCAAAGGGACTTGATAAGCAAAGCACACTTCTAAAATCAACTTCTCAATCACCTTTGATAACGACAAAGTCACTTTCTCAACTGATAAAAGCAGGGGTGTTTTTGTCTTTAAACTCTGCGTTAGCGTTAGCACACACGGCCCAACACCAGGAGTCCAGTGATCTGACAGAATTATGATCACACTGCTTTCTTTTGTGGTGCGGAGATGGAACCCAGGCCAGCGAGCTACTGAGCGCTTTCCCCAGCACTGATGACACAGGGTCACTACTTTGCTCTACCTTTTCTCCATTCAATACACATTCTTCTTTTTTTTTTTTTTTTGGTCTTTTTGAGACAGGGTTTCTCTGTGTAGCCCTGGCTGTCCTGGAACTCACTCTGTAGACCAGGCTGGCCTCGAACTCAGAAATCCGCCTGCCTCTGCCTCCCGAGTGCTGGGATTAAAGGCATGCGCCACCACGCCTGGCTTACACATTTTTCTTAATAATAGACAATGACTACAATTTTGAGGCCACCTGGCTATAGTGAGACTCTCTTGCAAACAAAAAATGAACAAAACCAAAAAAGCCAAATCTTCAAGAGAATTAAAAAAAAAAAAATCAACCATCAGGAAATAAAAACATGGTATACTATTACTGTGGTTCTCAACCTATGGGTTGAGACCCCAGGGGTTATATATTATAATTCATAACAGTAGCAAGATTACAGTTATGGAGTAGCGACTAGATAACTTTATGGTTGGGGGTCACCATACACTGAGAAACTGTACTAAAGGGTAGCAGCCTTAGACAGGCTGACAGCACATGCATCTGAACACACACACACACACACACACACACACACACACACACACACATTTTTAAAAAGTGAACTTTTAGAGTTCCCAATACATAACAAGTGATTGAGACACTATTACCAATCCCCCACATCTGATCATTATCATATCTATCTATGTGTACTACAACTCTACACTAAACTACATAAAGATATTCATTATATACCTATTTTAAAAGTAGGGCTCGGGGATTGAGGTGGTTTGAACAAGAATGGCCCCTATTGGCTCATATAGCTGTAGCCTTACTGGAGTAGGTGTGGCCTTGTTGGAGGAAATGAGTCATTGGGGTTGGGCTTTACGGTTCCAAATGCCCATGCCAGGCTCAGTCTTTTTATGGATTAGGATACAGTTCTCAGTTAATGTTCCAACATGCTGCCATGCTCCCGCCATGATGATAATAGCCTGGACCTCTGAAACTGAATGCAAGCCCCCAATTAAATGACTTTTATACGAGTTGCCTTGGTCATGGTGTTTCTCCACAGCAACAGAACAGAGACAAAGACAGGGATTCAGCTTGGTCGGTAGAGTACTTTTGTCACATGCGTGAAAACTCATGAAGCCCTGGGTCTGAGCCCCAGTGTTACATTTGCTGGTTGTGACACACAACAGTCATCCTGGCACTCAGGAGATGAAGCCAGGAGGATTAGGGGTTCAAAGTCACTCAGAAGGATGGCTCAGAAGGCAAAGGCACCTTCTGAACCAGGCTAGCAACCTGAATACAAGCCAGAGAGTAACTTGTCAGGTTGACTCTCTCCTTCCTCATTAACGTGGCTTCTCGGGCCCTGGCCCTCCCCACCCGGCACTCTGTGGCTTAGCTTTATGCGTGGAACATCAAGAATGAGGATTAAGGACCCAAAAGCAGATGTCTAGAGTACACAACAGCTACGTCAAAGACCATTCCCTGACATGCAGTGAGCAAAACACTTAATCTTCCAAGTCAGTTTCCTCCCCTGTAAAAACCAGGTTAATAACAGCTGCTCACCTCCCTCACAGGTATGCAGTGAGGATCAAACAAGTGTGTGTGTGTGTGTGTGTGTGTGTGTGTGTGTGTGTGTGTGTGTGTGCGTGTGCGTGTGCATGCTCGCACGCACACGCCTGTCTGTCTCCAACAGCCTGGTTATCCCTGTTTCTGCTCTGCCATTATACTTAAACTCTCTGCACTGACTGTGGCAGGGATGGTTGTGCGGGGGCTTCAGCTCATCACAGCTAATGCTAACAGTACGACAGTCAGCAGTTTAGTTTCTCCTGTGAATTACTGATTTGGTAACAATCACATTTCATTCAAAGCAAGCATAGCATTTTTTTAAAACTGTGTGAGCATGCACTTACATGTATTTCTAACAGACAGCTGTAGTAGGCAACTATTATTGAGCATGTATCAAGTAAGACATCGTCCTAAAGTGCTTTACAAGGGAGGTCTTACTGCTATTTCATTACCTTGTGCAGCTAGGGAAACTGAGGCAGACTAGCCTCACTGTGATCTAAACCCAGGCATCTTACTCTAGAGCCTGCTCCCTTCACGCTCATATGCTGTCCTACAATTCCACTAGTGATGACACAAAGACAGAGTGCAGAGGTGACAGTCTGTTAAATACTGGGTGGGAGGGGATATATACACAGGAACCACTGGGATCTCTAAAAGTAGACCATGCTGTTCAAATTGCAGCCCTCAGGCGCTGCTGGGCATCACCGGTGGCTTCTCCATCCTGAAGCTCAGGAGCTTCCCAGGTACAACTTTCTGAAAAGCAACCCACCGACTGTCCACCAACCCAAGAAAGGCCATGGTAGCAATTCATCCTACAGAAATGACCATGCATGTGTTCAACAAATAACCCAGTAATGAAGCTTCTAAAACCATAGAGAGGAGTGATGTGAACAGACAAGGGAAGGCCAGGGCCAAGAGACTGAGTATTAAATACAGCCATGTAAAATGGCGTAGAAAGGGGATTGATTAATTAGCATGTTGTTAAAGTGGGTGGAACAGCCTAGTGGTGGGGTTTATTATCTCAGGAGTCCAAGTTTATAAAGGTTACAAGCTTGGACTTGTCGGTCACTTAATTTCCCAGAGCCTTGGTTTTCTTAGAGGCAAATAATGACGGAGGTACTGACCTTACAGCATCGTTAAGTTAATAAAGCAGCAGGCTGGGAAGATGGCTCTGCAGCTAAAAGTGCTCGCCTGCAAACCTGAGGGCCTGAGATCAGTGCCCACAATCCACAGCGGAAGGAGAGGACCCAGCCCTGAACGCTGTCCTCTGACCTTTGTGCGCATGCATGCGTGCACACAAACAGACAGACAGACAGACAGACAGACAGACACACACACACACACACACACACACACACACACATATAAACAATAATAAAGGAAAAATAAATAATCTTTAAAGGAGCCAATAATTTAGCGCCTACAAAGGGGATGATGTGGAGCCTGGCAATAGGGCAGGACTGTAGTAAATGTCAATCATTTCTAGACCAATCTAGTAACTGAACCACACACACACTACATAAACTGGGAAAATAACTCAGTGAAATGTTAGCATCTCTGCAAGAGGGATAATATTTTTCTCTTAAATTCCCTGTATTTTTACTTTTGTCATTTGAATTTTTAAACCAGCAATATATTAATATTTAAACATTTCCATTTATTTCAAGTAGTCTTAATAATATTCCTCTTGACCTAATAAATTCTTTCCCGTATTAAGCAGGTCTCTGCATACCGTATTTATGGAAATGGAGTATTTTATTGATTTAATCTGAGGAATAATACATTTCACCTCCATTCTTCAGCGTCAAACAGGCTGCTCATATTTCATCCTATAAAAATATTTTCTGCACTCTTATACATTTTCAGATTAAGAGAGTTCTGAGTGGAATATTAGAACATAAAAAAACCGATGGAGGGGAATGGATTAATGTCTGTAAAAAAGCAAAGTTATAGAGGACGAACATGACAACTCTGTGATGGTTATAAGAGAAGAAAGTATAACCTTACCTTAATCACGTAAGGTCAGAGGTTACTGCAATAAACATTTCAACTCCTCAGACAACTTTTGTAGTGTGGCCAGAAGATGGATATAATTCAGTAGCTCGGCGGTCCGTCCAGGATGACCACGATCATTCTGAGAGGAAAGAGATCTCATTGAGGGAAGGGTGTCAGAGCAATCTCCTCTCTCAGTTCAGACCGACAGGCCGGGGAGTCAATGATCAGGGTCAGCACTGTTTCAGAGACCAAACCTCGACCTCTTTCCTGCTGGGGGCAGGAGAAGGAAAGAATTGAGAAACTGCAAAAAAACAGTCTCTCTGCTCTGTGTAGAAGCTAACTGGCACGCTTATGGTGAATTACCTTCACTCTTTCAAAGAAAAGGGCTTGGCTCCTGTTTACCTTCCATCCTCAGTTCTCATAGTATCATATCATATATATGCAATATATCTTACATATATATGATATATAAGATATAAGAACTTGGATGGTCCATCCTTTCATCTTAGCTCCAAACTTTGTCTCTGTAACTCCTTCCATGGGTATTTTATTCCCTATTCTAAGGAGGAATGAAGTATCCACATATTGGTCTTCCTTCTTGATTTTCTTGTGTTTTGCAAATTGTAGCTTGGATCCATCCCATAATCAGCCACCAAACGCAGTTCCAGTGAGACTAGTCTCACTAGAGAAAGCCATATGTTCTTACATTTTCCTATGTAACTATCATGTCCCCTTGTGGGGTACAGGCTTGGGTCCTCAGTGCCAGTTATTCTCATACCTTAACAACCACACACCACCTAACACACCTCTCCAATATGGCATAATGTATCTAGTTTAACTGTCCAGCTGGGAGAAGATGATTCATAATAAGTTTTCCTTCAGTGTAAATGCTATTGGAGTTTTTATAAGTCAGTTCTCCTCTGGATCAGCTCTGCCAGTACTCTTTGAGGTCAACAGGCCTTTACTAAAGATTTCCTTTGCAAAAAGGATTTTTGAAAGGTTTCACCATAAAGAAATAATAAATGTTTGAGGAGATATATTTACCTGGATTTGATTTACTCACAATTTATGTGCACTTTAAAATATAGAGTTACTCAGCTTTGTATAATCTTTTGTTTGTCAGGTTCAGTTACCATTGAATACCAGGCACATCTAACCTGCCGGGACACACAGGTCCCGGGATACAGATGAACACGGCTCAGCACACTTGTAGAAGACACTGAGAAGCAAATGTCAAATGTATGGGTACCACTTATTGACCATTCAGTCTAAGGATCTCCTCACTACAAAGGCAAGAGAACCATGCCCACAGGTGGGGCTCCCAAGCACAAGTAGATGAGCGTGGTGTCTTGGAAACTCACAGGAGGCCTCAGCCTCGGCCTTGGGAAACAGGAAACAGCAGATGGCTCCCAGGTGCAGTTTTCAATATGGCTGACACGAGGAGGAGTGGAGGTGGGCTGGGGGTGAGGTAGGGCCAAGAAAGCAGGAGGGCAAATGGTAACAGCAGACTTGCCTGTCAAGAACTCTAAGGTTGACTGCTGCCGGTCACTTTCAAAGACTCTGCCTGACCTAACATTCTGATAAAAACACCTTCATTCTTTCGTTTCATTCCTGTCTCTGTGAGAAATCCTAAAGTAGAGGAAGGCCTTGTTTGGATGGACAGTTTCCNTAGGGCCAAGAAAGCAGGAGGGCAAATGGTAACAGCAGACTTGCCTGTCAAGAACTCTAAGGTTGACTGCTGCCGGTCACTTTCAAAGACTCTGCCTGACCTAACATTCTGATAAAAACACCTTCATTCTTTCGTTTCATTCCTGTCTCTGTGAGAAATCCTAAAGTAGAGGAAGGCCTTGTTTGGATGGACAGTTTCCGAGAGTGGAGCAGCTAGGTTTACATCATGGTGGGCCAGGAAACAGAGAAAGCAAGCAGGACGCAGCGTGGTGCGTGATAACCTTCCCCAGGGACACACTACTTCCTCCAGCCAGCTCGCAGTTCCTGAAGTTTCCACCACCAGCTCCTGAAATAATACCAGCAGCAGCTGGAGACACCTCAGTCCCAAGCTGTCACAGCACATATGCCTGTCCTGCTCCTGCTCCCTCGTCTCTCCTCTCAGAGTCTGACGAGGAATGGTTGCCTGCTCTGCTGACACCACCCTGCTTGCCTGGTTTTTGTCTCCCTAAGAAGTCTTACAGAACCATTCAACACTTTATGCTGTCAACCCCAGAGAGCTGGCATTCAGCCGGCTGCTTCAGGAACACACAGATGAAAGAAAATAGATCACAAACCGGCAGCACCGTGTTGGGTAATTTATATAGTTAATGCTCAATTATTTTAAAAGCAACATGTTTCATCTTTTAAAGTACTGTTTGTTCTCAACTGTAGGTTTAGAAAATTCAAGACTGAAGCTTTTAAGTGCATTAGCAAACATCTTATTGAATCCCCTGCCACTTGGGCATATATGCAGAGCCAATGTATAAACATAATACCCAAACAGGAATGATCTGGTGTTATTGTAACTGGCTTTTCCCATTAATTTTAATGGAAGCACTGTGTTGTTTAATAGTTTCCTACACCTTTATTTTAATGACTTCGTAAGATTTCATTTTTAAACTCCTTTAACTCACTGAAATAATTTCTTCTAAACTTTGATTGTAACACAATGGTGTATGAGATACCCTTTCCCATGTCACTAGTTATTTTTCTAGAAAAGGTGACAGGCCAGTCACATGAAACATAAAGAGTTGATACTGTGAAGAGCTGCCCATGAGAATGTCAAGTCCACTCTCACATAGCCCTCTAATACCAGGGTAGTATTTATTTCTCAATATTATATGGCCACATGTGATGACACATACCTTTAATCCCAGCACTCAGGAGGCAGACACAGTCAGATCTGAGTTCGAGTCTAGCCTGATTTATAACGTGAGTTCCAGAGCCAGCCAGGGCTGCTACCACACACACACACACACACACACACACACACACACACACACTGCAAAGGTCATAGAAAATCAAGGTAATTTACTCAACAACAAATGCTTTCTCCTTTCTTCCAAAGGTCCTGTGACCTTTGACATGGGTCAAAGTCATGGTCATAGAAACAAATGAACAAAAAAGACCACCTTGCTAACTAACAACAGAGCCTTAGCATCCAGCCCTCGGTGAAGCTGTTAGGCAGCCACTCTCTGCTTTTACAGACAAACACCCAATAGAGTGAGAGATACATACAAGCTGTGTAGGGTCGGGATAATGGCTGACTAAGTGCTTGCTACACAAGCATGAGAAGCTGAGCTCAGATGCCTGGCGCCTATGCAAAAGCAGGGCATGTGTGCGTGACAGACAGAACATGTGTGGAACCCATTGCTTGAAGGTGAGCTGGAGACAGATGGATCCCTGGGGCTCCCTGCTAAACTGGTTCAATAAAAGAGTATGTTGGAGGAAGAGGAGGAAGAAGAGAAGAAGGCAGATGAGAAGAGGAGGAGGAGGAAGAGGAGTAGGGGGAAGAAGAAGAAGAAGAAGAAGAAGAGGAGGAGGAGGAGGAGGAGGAGGAGGAAGGGG
>LR749550.1:3383625-3396987 GCA_902729485.2 Mus minutoides
TTGAAATAAGTTAGAATACTAAAACAATAATTCTGAGCCCCCCCCCATTAAAAAAATAACACATGGGAGAAAGATGCTGGACCACCCCCCTCCCCTTTAAGCTAAAGCTTGCCAAATGTGAGACTTCTTAAAAAAAAAAAAAAAAGAAAGAAACTGTTTTTCAATGTTTTTATCTTTCCCCCATGAAAAACAAGGTCTGTTTGTGACACGGTAGAGACAATAATACAGGTTTCAACTAAAACACACACCCACATGTTCAAATGAACACATGTGCACACACACACACACACACACACACACACACACACACGCACTTTCAATAAAGCATTATAAAGCTAAGGTTTCTCCCATGTTGCTCATTTTAATCTTGGGAATGTATGCATGTCCTCCTGCAATCCAAGGGAGAGAACGAGAGGTTAGGTAAGGGAGTCCTGCTGTGGCCCGGCACACAGGGTCTGCAGTATTGCAGAGCTCGCTCGCTGGTCTTTCAGCAGACACTTATCTATCTTGACATACACACATCCAAGCCTACTCTCACGCTTGTTAGTCTCCAGGGCAGGCTACACCTGTGAAGCTTATGCTTCTCCCAAGAGAAGAGGGCTATGGGGTGAGCTTTTTAAGTCTCTGTAGCCAAAAACAAGCACCACGTGATAGGCTGGGCATAGCTGTGATTTTGTGGGATAAGACTCCTTCCACCACGAAAGGCAAATTCAGGTTGCCCTGGCACGCACCCTGGAAACACTGGGCTGTGGTAGGTGGGCTAGCCTAGTAATCTCCTCCCTGGCTCCTCCAAACACCTTACGCTCTTCCCTCAGCCGCTAATCAAAGTTAGCTGCAGTTACAAAATAATAATAACAATAATAATAACAATAATAATAATACTAAGTAATAAAAAAACAAGAAATGCATTGTTCCGGTAAGTCAACCCATCCTAACAGAAAATCTTTCACAACTGTGATTTCATTTTGTAAGACGGGAAGACTGACCTTCCAACTGCTGCCGCTCTTTAATTTTTCTTAATTAAATGTGTGTGCGCACACACCCACACCTGCACGGATGTGTGTGCAACACATCTATGCCTGGTGCTCCTGGAAGTGAAGAGACCGAATCAGACTTCCTGGAACTGGAGTTACACATAGTTGTGAGCTGAGAACTGAAGCCAGGTCCTCTGCGAGAGGAGCAACTGTTCTTGCGCACTGAGCCATCTCTCCAGCCACTTCTACTACAGTGAAATAATGTCTCTCTCCATCTATTTGCTCCAGGTTCGGGACACAAATATTAATCACTGGGGTTGGGGAGAGCTGAGTTGGAGAAGGCTTTGAACATTCCAGTCACTTTAAACACACAAGCATATGCTACGCTCACCAGGGGCTTTTCCTTATTGTTCAAAGCCTCCGCTGCTTCCAGTGTAAAGGAGAAAAATCACAATCCTTAGTTTTATTTATTAAGTGTGGAAACTGGTCAAGCATCGACTTTATTATTCCAGGTCCTTCACACTGACAAAGTATTGTTCTAAACTTGATTTAATTTAATACCTATGGGAATTTTGTAAGCATGCAGTGGCCCTGGAGGCCAGAAGAGGGCGTCAGATTCCCCCAGAGATTGGAGTTAGAGAGGATTGTGAGCCACCGAGTGGGTATGGAAGCCAGGTTCTCCACAAGTGCTTTTAACCACTGAGCCAACTCTCCAGTCCCTCGTCGCATTATCCTTTACTTTTCTGTGAAGACTGCTCTGTGGTGGTGATCTTAACCCAGGAGGCACTCTAATAACCAAGGCATCAGAGCCACCACACCTTCCTGAACCCTGACAGCCAGGCTTTCTTCCTCTTCAGACGGTAACTAAAATCCACACCAGTTCAAATGTTATTCATAAGGCAAGCTCGGAGGAAAGGGGACTTCCCCATAAAATCAAACTCCCCTGGAGCAACACACACACCATTATAAGGTTTGAAGAGATTACTGCAAAAGCCAGTCCTGCCAAGAGTGACCCCTCTACCCACCCTCCCCATCCTAGTTTGGTAGGAGACTGTATCTCTGGAATTGCTGGCTATAAAATTGAAAACTACAAAGCCATTTTGCCAGAAATAGCTTTTGTCTCCTCCTCAGTTAAAACAGGTACTGATGCAATGAAAACACATTCACATCTTAAGCTTTTCAGCTAAAATGAACACACCTCAAAAACACGTAAACATGTAGTTTAGTCACTATTACACACACATAAGCCTGAGATGTATTAGTGGAAGGAAAACATCAATTTCTTGGTTTCAACTTGTTTTAAACTGAGCTACTCCACTGGGTGTGGCCACACCCACCTGCAGTCTCGGCACCGAGGAGGCAGAAGTGGACAGCCACAAGTTCGAGGCCAGCCTAGACCACATAGGTGATGGAGCTATTTCAAAACAAAATCAACCAACCAACCAACCAACCAACCAAAAACCAAACAAACCAGAAACAGGGGTCTCCTCAAAAATGCCTGCCCACAGAGGGGCCCTAGCCCCACAGGGAACCTGGGTAGACTGTAGTAAATAAACTTAAGACTTGATTTATGAAACATGAAACTAAGGAGCCAAATTCTATTTACCAAATACTTAAGTTTTCCTACAGACCAATATTTCTCTATAGATAATTTTTCTACTGCTTTTGAATAAAATGTGTTGGTTTTACTCTTCTAATAAACTAAGGACACTACTTGCTCTGTGTGTTTTAAGATTTTCAGCTGAGACCCTGTAATGCCAATTGTATTTCTGGTATTCATTCAAAAGTCAAATTGGGGCTGAAGAGTTGACTTGGAGCTTAAAGGCGCTTGTTGTTCTTGCAAAGAGCCTGGGTTCAGTTCCCAGCATCCACAAAGTGGCTCACAACCATCCATAACTCTAGTTCCAATGGATACACACTACTGTCTGACCTCAGAGAGCACTATACATGTACTTGATATACATGCATACATACATACATACACACACACACACACACACACACACACACACATTGATGCGGGCAAAACACTCACATGCATAAAATAAGTAAATTTATTAAAAATAATAAAAATATTTTAAAGCAAAATCAGGCAAGCATCTGACTGTAACTTATGTAAGATTATAGATGCCTAGAAACCAAACAGTAGGTGGTGGTCATTATTGTCTCTTTTTGTTTCACAATGTGTTTAATTTTTCGGCCAGTGCATGATGGCCAAACCCATGGCCTCAAATATACCAGGCAGGTGCTCTACCACTGGCTGCATCCCCAGCACAAAGCTGTTCACTTGAAAGAAAAGAACCTTTGGCTGGCAAAATGCCTCGGCAGGTGAAGCGCTTGCAACACCAGGCTGGTGATCCAAGTCCCATCCCTGGAGAACAGGAGTGGGGAACAACTCCTAAAGGTTTACACAGACTGGGCACCAACACCTACACACAGTCTTTTATTTTAGAATCTCATTTTTTTAAATGAAGCATGGCCACATCCTTGCCTATTAAATACCAAAGAACCCACTCGGCTCAATAAAGCGATCTCCTGAGCTAAGTCCTAAACAAGCAACATGCATGCACAGTCCTGACTCTGGCTGTTTATCACGGCGTTTTCTCAGGTTAGATGCTGAGGCCTTCATCTACGAAGAAGAGCACCAGCCGGAGAACGAGTCTAGCGAGGGGCACTGCCAGAGAAACAGTAACTTCTGCCCCAGCCCAACCTCCAGCAAGTGTCAACAACCTCCCACACAAGGTTTGCTCTGTCATTGATAGGACTGTATATTATGTATCGCTGTTTGCCTTAAGAACAAGACTCTTTCTTGCAGAGAACACACAGAGAGCACTCACTATCGGTCACACATAAGTCACCGGGGCTGGTCCTGGATGGAGCCCTCCTCCTCCCCCTCCCCCTTCCCTTCCTCCTCCTCCTCCCAACCTGGACTGGGACCCTGGGGACAGGTACTGTGGGACCCTTTTTGTGGTTGTTGTTTCATTTTGTTTTGCTTGTTTTGTTTTGCTTGTGGAGGTGTAAACTGGTGTCGTTGAGAATTAATTGATTTGGCAAGACACACCCATTGGTACTTATAGTTTTTTCTTTACTGTTTGTAACTTCTGTTTTGTTTGAGGTTGGGGGGGGGATTGTTGTTGCTGCTGTTATTGTTTTTAAGACAAGGTAGGGTGTATCAGCAGGTGGCCTGGGACCAGGGATCCTCTTGCCTCTGCCTCCTGAGAGCTGCCATTGCAGGCACAGACCCACCACATCTGGCTGTGTGTTTTGAACCTTCTGAAACCTACTTTTCCCTCTAAAAACACAGTAAGGAAATAATGTCCGTTAAAAAAAAATGTGCAGAAGGAAATACATTTGTTGCTTACTTCATTATTGTAACAAAAAGTCAGAAATTTAAATTATTAGACAAACATTTAAAAAGTTGATGAAGTCTGACAATGAACTATTATGCAAATGGGGTTTAAAGTTAATAAATCCCCATTTAAAACCAATAAAATTTGCTACCTAGCATTTATGTGCATATCTATCTATCTTATCTAGTGTGTGTGTGTGTACTTACTATGTATGCAACAATATAAAGTTAATAGAGGCAGATGATTTTACAAATGAAAATGGAAGCCCTCAATTTCCATAATAAGTGGTGTTAAACAGATACATCAAGATTTTATCAGTAGCACTAAGATGGTCCCTGCCTTTCAAGATGATGAAAGTCCTTTAACAGATTGACCTTCGGCTAAAGAGCATCAGGTCACAGGTTAGGTTTCTGGGGACTGTGTCTTGATTCTTTTTTCCTGTATTGTGCAGGCTGTCCACCAGCTGGGCCCACTGGACTGCCAAGAACATAACTCAACCTCAAAGCTGTTCTGTCCAGAAGTCAGTCAAGGCTTCATTTATGGTCAGACTGTGCTGGGGACATTTTTTTTAACAGTCATGAAAATGTAGTTTTTGATTGGAAAAAAAAATCAAGCCTAAGTCAACTTTATATTGATAACTTTTTTCAAATGTACACAAACACAAATCATCCTAGAACACAGGATAGTTCCATAAACTCTTGCAGGCAAGCACAAATTAAGACAAAACATCACAGAGATGACAGGCACTTGCACAAATGAATCCCAACACGTAAAAAGCAAATTCTCCCAAATAATTACCAATTAAAAAAGACACACAAATCCAGTTACATGACTGTTGTAAACATATAGAAAGGCAGAAAAAGCACAGAAGTAAAGAATATGTACTGTATTCAGTGACCAGGAGAACAAAGATAGATACAGCCTTAAGGAATGACAGAGAACTACCTGTCCAATTGAAAATAGCCCATTTGTTTGGAAAAGGTAACAATGAATGAATGCATTGAAAAATCACAACAAAACAAAAACCAGAAAATAACAACTCTTACAGCCTCTAAGAAATTCCACCCAAGGTAAATAGTTACAGAGAGTCAAAAATGTAGTGAGCTAGCACAGGGCTATCCCAGGCTGCTAGGAAGCTATTCATGGCTGACACCAATAAGAGGAAATCTTGGACGAGGGTCAGGGAAGGGCGGGTTACAAGACTGGGTCAGACTTGAGAAGCCACATCCAAAGAAAGAGACATTGCACCAAGGGTATCTCTACACAGAAGGGCTGTCCAGATAAAGCGGGCCAGTTGGGAGAGACAGGCTGGCCATCCATCCCACTCCCTGGAGGCCTCGGAGCAGACACATTCAGCAGTGGGAATGGAAAACAAGACTCACTTTTGAAAGGAAACAATCAAGTAAAATGTATCAAGTGTGTAATGAAGTTACCGTTTTGTTTCAGTGAGAGAATGTGTCACTCTGTAGCCCAGGCTGACCTTGAATATTCAGCAATCCTCTTGCTTCAGCCTCCCAAGTGCTGAGATTATAGATAGGAACCACAACGGGCCTATGGTTTATTTTAATGTTACTTCTGACCCTGTAATTTTGCATCTATTAACACGTAGTAAGGAGATAATAAAATAATGTTTTAAAGTCAATTCAGCAGTGGAGATGCCTGCTCTGTTAGTAAAGTCCTTGCCACACAAGCATGAGGACCTGAATTTAATCCCCAAGAGGCAGTATGAAAAGGCTGAAACATCATGCCTTGTGCCTGCAACCCTGGTGCTGAGAATGTAGTCTAGACTCACTGGGGAGCTCCAGGTTCAGTGAGGGACTCTGTCTCAAAAATAAAATAAAATAAAATAAATAGGGTAGAGAGTGATTGAGAAAGATGCCAAGATAGACTTGTGTTTATGTGTGTGTGTGTGTGTGTGTGTGTGTGTGTGAGAGAGAGAGAGAGAGAGAGAGAGAGAGAGAGAGAGAGAGAATCCAAAGACATAAGCACAAATACAGTCACTGATTGACCATTACAATGACAAATCTTTCACAAACTTGATTTTTCAACTACCATGCAGACATTACACATGTTTATGAAGAATCTAAAACAGAGAAAAAAGTTTCCAAGTTAAGTAGAAAAGTAGGTATGATGTTCAAGAGATTTAAAACAAAACACACAGAAATGACAGGAAGAAAACCCACCAGAATTTAAGCGGTTTCTCCTTTCATCTGAAGTCTATCGGTTAAGGTTAACTTTCTCCTTTCTATTGACTTATTTACATTGGGAGTCAGGAGACAGCACATGTCACAGCTTGCCAGTGAGGGTCAGAAGACAAACTGTGCGAGTCCTGCCACATGGATTCCGGAGAGCAACTCAGGGAGTGAGGCTTGAGGGCAAGCACCTTTACCAGCGGAGAAGTTGAGATAAATAAAATAAAATAAAATAAAATAAACGTTTTTTTCTCATTTAGAACCCAAGCCTTTTCATGCCACACTAGTCTGCAGCTAAAGACAAATGACCTAATTTTGTGAGGTGTGGAATAGTTTGTTTGAGACAGGGTCTCAGGCTACACAGGCTCTGTAGCCCAGGATGACCCTGTGGCAATAGTGGTCTCCCCGCTTCTAACTCAGTGTTGGGATTATGGGCATGCGTGCTATACTCAACTAACTTAACTTTTGAACCTTTTTCTTCCTCCCTAAAATGGAAATCAAAGCCAGTTTAAACTACCTCCAGATTGCACTATCCAAATTTACAAGTCTCCCTAGTATTGGGAAGTCTGACCAGCAGGCTCGGGCATTTCTCCAGGTAGTACGAAGTTTTAGCAGGAACCAGTGCAACACCAGAGCTCCATGAAAGAGACTCACAGCAGTGCCACCTTCATAAGAAAATATCACTGCCCGGCTTCACTAGGCTCCTTCACAGTGGAGAGCCCCACATACTCAAGCCGTCACATTTGTACCAAATGTCTATCCCCCTTGAACATAGCCACCCGTGTGGACCAGAACGGACTTATCAGAAGCCAAAAGTAATGCTGTCGATGAGATCACATGAGGTGAGCTTACCAGATATGGTAAGGTAGCCTGAGTCCATCAGATCTCAACTCCCAGGAACCTAGGCGAGGAAGCATGGCGAAGTAGCAGATGCTGGGGACATCTCCTGAAAGGGTGTTTATTAGGAGACAGAAGAGGAGTCACAAAGAGCCAGAGTTGGGTGCAAACTCAGACTACAGGACTGCCAAATTGTAGGAGTGAGCCGAAGGTAGAACACTGTGTGCCTCTTTGGAAGTATCTAGCCAACACTGCTGCCAGGATACTCAAAATACTGCCTTTCCAGATCCTTGTGTTATCAGTGTGTTCTGTTTGACTTCTGCTGCTGGGATAAACATTCTGACCAAAAGCAACTCAGGCAAGGAAGAGATTTATTATCTTACAGTCCCAGGCCACAATCCATCACTAAGGGAGACTGGGACAAAAACTCAAAACAGGAACCCCGCTCGCTCTGTGGCTCATGCTCATCCAGCTTGCACCTGCATAGGGATGGCACCACCCATGGTGGGCTAGGCCCTCCTACGTCAATTAACTATTGAAATTACCACCACCACCACCACCTGCTCAAACTTGCCCACAGGCTGATCTGATCCAGAAAGTTTTGCAATCAAGGCTTTTCTCTCAGATGACAGTATGTTGTGCTAAGTTGATGATTAAAGCTAATTAGGGAATAGTACAACTACGTGTATCTGCTTCATGTCATTAACATGAAACAATCAGATCACGTGTCCTCTATATAGATAGGCATGTGTGGATCATTTATAATTTGTCTATATTGAGGGTGTGGCTCAGAGTGTTTTTGTTGAAGGTGAATGTATAATAAAAATGTTGGGTTTTTTGGGTTTTTTTTTGTTTGTTTGTTTTTTAGTAAATGTATCCATCCTTTACCCTACCCCCTCTATATGTGTGTGTGTGTGTGTGTGTGTGTGTGTGTGTAGGTCAGATGACAACCATGGCAGTTGGTGTCAGAGGACAATACATGACATCTGATGTTTTCCTTCCACCTTTGAGCCCCAGGAACTGAACTCTGGTCATCAGGCACAGTGACATACATCTCTGCCTGCTGAGCCATCTCCAAAGCCCCTCTAATTTTTCCCCCTAGTTTTTCTAGACAGGGGTTCTCCATATAGCCCTGGCCATCCTGGAACTCCCTCTGTAGACCAGGCTAGCCTCCTCAGAGATCCACCTGCCTCCACCTCCCAAGTGCTGGGATCAAAGGCATGTGCCACCATCACTTGGCTTCAAAATATTTTTATACTTATACCTGACACAGAAAGTACACTTTCTATCACTGAGTGACAGAGGTTAGGATACTTGACAAGGATCAAACAATGACCTTGTCAAGGGGCTCACTAGCCATAATATGTAACAGAGAAGAAAAAAGCCACATGGGAGACTTGTACCTGGAGTCCAGCAAATGTTCTCTTAGTACTCATATGAGCCCTGTAACAGTCTAGGCTGTTACATCACTTTCCACCAACAAAGTTGCCACCGATGAAGCACACTGCTGGATCAGTGGTCCCTAAGCATGTCTGGACCACACTGCACTTTGAGATTCCTTTTTTTTTTCCTTATGGACCATCTTCTAGGAAAGCATGCACAAATATGACTGCATTGAGTTTCATAGATTTTTTTTGAAGCATAAACAAATAAATATACATAATAAGCAGACTATCCTAAGCCTAGAGGGCTTCCTTGGAAGGCATATTGCTAGGATCCCTCTTCGGCAGCATCATCTGAGGGAGAGATAACATGCCGCTTTATTCTCCAGCACAATACATAGAGAACCGATGCACTGTCACTCAGCTACACAATGGCTCTTCAGACTTCCCAGGGAGTGGGATAATCATTAGTAGAGCCCAAGCACAATGCACAAAGGGCAGAGACACAGATAGAGCTGCCGTATCAGGAATGTGGGGACCCTGACTTTCAGCCACTGAGTGTGACTGACAGATGAAGCAAAAATTACTATTGATAAGAGTAAGAAAATAAAGTCTGATACAAGACTGCATCATTAAATGATTTTACACAACAGAGTGACAGGTTACAGGTCCATCTTAAAAAAAAAAAAAAGCAAAACAAAACAAAACAAAAAACCCACAGATAAACAGGTTAACATCCCCTGAGAACACCAGAATGCATCAACTGGAATCAGTTGAGATGAAGTGGCTTCAGCTTCCCCATTTTAAAGGTAAGAATAGCAGAGTTAATGCCATAAAGAAGACATCTTTTGAAGGCCGGGAGAGGGGGATGTGTAGATTTATTGTTGCATGACAAGTCAGGTTATAGCCCACATATTATCTTGCATTCATTCATCAAACGTGTAGTGAGATGTAGCTGAGAGTCAAACATTAAAACATCAAAATCCAGTAAGATTAGAATACCTCCTGTTAATGACACCTATTCCATTAGGAAGATGGAAAGCTAGCCGTTCTAGTGGCTGCTAATGACAGCCAATATTCCGTGTGGTGGTTTATAGATTATAAAGTACCCTGAATACATCATACCATGTAATCCTCCCAGTAACTCCGAGACATGTGGTAACTGGTGGTCATCTGCCTCATTTATGCAATAAAGGATTCAAGCTTGGTGCAAAATGTGGGACTCCCTTTACCAGCATGGCTTCTCTTTCTCTGATCTTGTGTGGGGAGTTTGAAACCCCCATACCGTCTACCTGCAGAATATCCCAGAGCCTTGGTGAGATTGCAGGCTCAGCTTCCTCTCTCCTGGTAAGAACCTGTTCAGCAAGTCCCTGAGATTCCTGGAATGCCTCCCCATGCTAATGAGGTATCTTACCTTATTACCTTATTACCTAAGCCTTCAGCCAATGACCTTTGCCCACTCTGGATATTTCTACCTCCTTCTCCCAAACCATATAACTCTTGATTCATCTCAATAAAGTTGATCTGTCACCCCAAAGCTGATTCCAGAGTATTGTCATCTGTCGTACGAACGGGCCGGTGGCCAATGACCCCATGGAGAAACGAAAACCACAATCCCCTAAGACAGTTTTAGTAAGAGCATGTTCATAAGTGTCATTAAAGAGATTTGTAAACATGAAAAGATATACAGGCTCAATCTAATGAAAAATGCAACTAACTGCTAGTATTAATAATATGTATATATATATGAATATGTATGTATGTGAAAAACTTTCCATTAACGAAATGAGGAGAGTCTCTTTATATTTATCTAAATGCCGAATTCTGAGCTCTGGAGCTGGGAATCATACTCCTTTGCTTCTCATTGCTTTTCAGTTCTTCCTGGTACTAGAGTCTCCAACCCATGCAGAATCTCCTCCTGCCCGTGCAGAGTCTCCAGCCCCTGCAGAGTCTCCAGTTTATTCAGAGTCTCCCATCCATTCTCTCCCCGCTTTTCCCTCTTAAAATACAGACCTCATATGAAAACCCTTGGAGGCCTCCAAACCTCTACAGGACAAACCAGGACAATCCCGCCTTGCTTCTGGGCCATCAGTGGCTGGAGAAGGCCAGCAACTTAAATCTCTTCAGAGCTCTTAATAACCTAGGTTTCCCACCCCACCCCAGCTTCAGCAGCATGCACTCTCTCCCGCCCCTGCTCTAGAAAGTTCCATCCAGCTGAGGTTACTTATGTATTCATCTCAAAGCCTTCTTCACCCATCATTTCTGACATCCAGTTGGTCAGCTTCTCTCTCCCAGAGAGAGATTTCAAATCTGAGCCATCTTTATTGAAGGTCTCCTTTCCCAAACTAGGGCTTTTTACTGCTTGGTAAGAGCTACTCTACCCATTTTATTGAACAATAATTTAAAATTATTTTATAATATATAGATGTTTAAAATAATTAGTGGATTCACGGGATATGAAAAAAGACTTCAAAGGACTTTACATACGCTTAAAGTCTCCCTCCACTTCCCTACAGCCCATAGTTGAACCTTTACCTTCCCACACTCTCCCAAAATACCTTCCACTCTCCTCTTCCATCATAATGGTACCTTGATGGAAAATGCCCAGAGCAACCCAGGAAGGTAGCAGACGGCTCCAAGCCCAAGGGTCACACAGCTGAAGCGTGACGACATCGCTCACAGCATCAAGCCCTTATTTTCACATCTCACCTACAAAGAGTCTTGAGAAACTCAGCTTTGTTCTGGTATTTTCTAATAGTGCCAGTCCTTAGCCAAATGTTCTTTTCAGCAGGGAACTTGTTTTCAAAGGAGGCCAGGTTAGCTTGGCTGGGGCGAGTTCTTGGGGGGACTCATGAGGACTTTCCCCCCAACCTTGCAGCACCTGCTCATCCCCTTCACATTCTTCACTTGAAGATCGATTTACCTCCTCTTTTCAGAGCACGCATCTAGAAGATACTATAGAGACAGAAGTTCCTGTGCTGGTGGGGAGAGTCTGACACGTGCACAAACAACTACAAAGACATGGCAAAAAGCCAAGGAAGGTTCCAGAAGGGAGGCATTAATGTGCAAGAACAAATGTGCTTGGAACATAGCCATAAAGAAGGCAAAGGGCAGCCTGGTGGTGGGGACGTCTCTGTATTTAAGAATGCGACTGAGACTTCACATAGGTCCAGCCAAAGCTTTCTGGGTCACGATTAGGAAAACCGAGGCACTGTCTATTTCAGAAAATTCTTATGTTTTTCAATTTCTTAAAAACAGACTTTGTCTTTTTCAATTGTTTGGTCTTTTTCCTTTCAAGACAGCCAACAGATGTCTACAAATCAGAAAATGATATACATTTCTCTCTCTTTTTTTTTTAAAGAATCTTTTAAAGTTTGTGACGAATTTTTAAATGGATCACCTTTGCAAGACCTTACAGTATGCTAACAATTTGATGAAATTGGGACTGAGCATGCAACCCCAACTCTTTCCTATGTGGTCACCTTCCTCACCTTCCTCAGCCTGGGTAACTACCAATTTTATGAGTAGTTGTTCTGATCTTTCCAATTAAAAACTATCATGCCTGAGATTATAAGCTTAGAGGAGGAAAGTAGTTTAAAAGAATCAAAAGTTAAAGATAGTAGTGGGGACTGTAAAAAGTCGGTGCACAACAAATTAAATCAATGACAACACTGTAAAAATATTGCAGAAAAAAAATTCTCAGTGACTTTTACAGTTCGGAAAAATCTGCAAGGCATAAGAACAAGCCAGGCAACTCTTTTTTTTGTTTGTTGAATATTTCATCCACTCTTACTCAAGGAGGCTTTAAATTTCCTGATATGACAGTTGTATGTACAGATGCAGGTACACACAGAGTAAATACACAGGTGAAAGAGAAACATATGCTAGGATTGCAGAACCCTATCATAACAATCTATTATTACAATGCTCCAATGAAGAATCTGCAGATATTCAACACAGTGAGCTGCAGCAAGTAAGGTCCTTGGCTAGTTCTTTCCATCTGGTCCTTTTATGTTTGGTTTCTTTGAAGATTCGCTTTTATTTTATGTGTATGAGTGTTTATGTGTACAGCCTTGTGCATCTAATCATACCCAGAGGCCAGAAGAGGGCACAGGACGCTCTGCAACTGGAAGCTACATATGGTTGTGAGCTCCCATATAGGGGCTAGGAATTGAACCCAGGTCTTCTGCGAGAGGAGCCTGTGCTCTTAACCACTGAGCCATCTCTCTACCCACTTTGCTATTACATCTTAAGCAAAAGTAAGCTGTGTCTCTTATAAAAGCTTATGTTTTTATAGCTGATAAAGATGTTTGCTTTTAACCATAACCACAATGTCATCATCAAACTTAAGAAAACTTGAGAGCCTTCTGCATAGGAATTCTTCTGTCAAAGGTGTTGTTATATCACATTTATTCAAGAACCTAAACATGGTTCCCCAACTCCCCAGCGTGGTGACTGAGGTTGTGTCAGAGTAGCACAGAAACACCCCACAAAGCCTGAAAAACAACAGCTCGCTGGACTGGAAGGCTGAAGGTGGAAGGCTGCCCCAACAGAGTGGGAAATAACAAAACCTACAACTACTCAGAAGAACGAAGCAGGGAAAGAAGCAGAGGCCTCCAAAGAGGCC
>LR749555.1:0-26744 GCA_902729485.2 Mus minutoides
TTTGAGATATGGCGCCACACTCCCATATTCAAAATTCTTGACCCAGAATTGTTCCTGTCTAAAGGAAATGAAAGGACAATGGAGCAGAGACACTAAAGGAAAGGCTATTCAGAGGCCAGCCCAACTTGTGATCCATCCCATGTACAGGCACCAAACTCTGACACTATTACTAATGCCATGTTGTACTTATAGACAGAAGACTAGCAAGTCCTCTGAGGGGCTCTTCCAGCAGCTCACTGAGACATTTTATCCAACCATTGGACTGAGATCATGGACCCCCAAGGAAGAATTAGGGGAAAAAACTGAAGGAGCTGAAGGAGATTTCAATCCCTTAGGGAGAACAACAGTATCAACTAGCCCAGACACCTTCAGAGCTCCCAGAGGCTTCTCTGCCAACCAAAGAAAGTACATGGGCTGGTCCATGGACCCATCTACATATGTAGCGGAGGAATACCTTATCTGGCCTCATTGAAAAAGAATTCACTTAGTCCTGTAGAAACTTAATGCCCTAGGGAAGGGGAACCGTAGCAGGGTGAGGTGGGAGTGGGTGGGTTGGTGGGTAGGTGATCACCCTCTCAGAAGCAAAGCAGAGAGGAGTTGAGGTGAAGAACTCACGGATAGGAGACCAGGAAGGGAGCAACATTTGAAATCTAAATAAAATAATTAATAAAATAAAATAAAAGTTTAAAAAAGTATAGAATAAATGGTCATGTATTTGAGATACTAGGGAAGAATTGAAGGAATGAGGCAGGGAGAATGGTGTATATTCAGTACACATATATAAACTTCTCAAAATAAATTTTTAAAAACTTTTTTAAACATGAAAAAGAAAATTTAATCTTAACAAGAGAGTTTCATCCCAAAGATAAAAATGTCTGCTCAGTAAGGTAAGTCAATAAATTTAAGACAATATATAGTCTTAAGAAAACAAATCCCATGATCATTTCATTAGATGCTGAAAAACATTTGACAAAACGCAACAACCTTTTATGTTACAAGTCTTGGAAAGATCAGGAATTCAAGGCCCATACCTAAACATAATAAAAGCAATATACAGCAAACCAGTAGCTAACATCAAATTAAATGAAGAGAAACTTGAAGCAATACCACTAAAACCAGGGAATACACAAGTCTGTACACTCTCTCCCTGTCTGTTCAATATAGTACTTGAAGCTCTAGCTAGAGAAATTAGTCAACAAAAGAGATCAAAGGGATACAAATTAGAAAGGAAAAAGTCAAAATACCACTAATTGCAGATGGTATGATACTATGCTTAAATATCCCCCAAAATTCCACCAGAGACCTTCTAAACCTGATAAACAACTTCAGTGAAGTGGGTGGATATAAAATTAAATTAAACCAATCAGTAGCCTTCCTCTAACAAAAGGATAAACAGGCTGAGAAAGAAATTAGAGAAATGACACCTTTTACAATAGTCACAAATAATATAAAATACCTTAGTGTGACTCTAACCAAGCAAGTGAAAGAACTGTGTTATAAGAACTTTAGTCTCTGAAGAAAGAAATTGAAGAAGATCACAGAAGATGGAGAGATCTCCCATGCTCAGGGATTGGCAGGATTAATATAATAAAAATGGCCATCTTGCAGAAAGCACTCTATAGATTCAAACCAACCCCCATCAAATTTCCAACTCAGTTCTTCATAGAGACAGAAAGATCAATTTGCAAATTCATTTGAAATTAAAAAAAAAACAAACAAACAGGACATTGAAAACTGTTCTCAACAATAAAAGAACTTCTGGAGAAATTACCATATCTGACCACAAAATATATTAAAGAACAATAGTGATAAAAACTGTATGGTATTGGTAGAGAGAGATAGGCAGGAAGATTAATGGAATAGATTTGAAAACCCAGAAATGAACCCACTCACCTATGCTTTCTTGATCTTTGGCAAAGGAACTGAAGCCATCCAGTGGAAAAAAGACAGCATTTTCAACAAATGTTGCTGGTTCAACTGAAGGTCAGCACGTAGAAGAATGCAAATCAATCCATTCTTATCTCCTTGTACAAAGGTCAAGTACAAGTGGATCAAGGATATCCACATAAAACCAGATACACTGAAACTAGTAGAAAAGAAAGTGGGGGTAGATCTTCAAGCACATGGACATGGAAAATTTTTCTAACAGAACACCAATGCCTTATGCTCTAAGATCAAGAATTAACAAATGGGACCTCATAAAATTGCAAAGCTTCTGTAAGGCAAAAGACACTGTCAATAAGACAAAATGGCAATGAACAGATTGGCAATAGATCTTTACCAACCCTACATTCATTTGAGAGAGGGTTCATATCCAATATTCAAAGAACTCAAGAAGTTAGACTCCAGAAAAACAAATAACCCTATTAAAAATGGGGTACAAAGCTAAACAAAGAATTCTCAACTGAGGAATACCAAATGGCTGAGAAGCACCTAAAGAAATGTTCAACAACCCTAGTCATCAGGGAAATGCAAATTAAAACAACTCTTGAGATTCTACCTCACACCAGCCAGAACCAGAACGGCTCAGAACAAAAACTCAGGTGACAGCAGATACTCTCAAAGATGAGGAGAAAGAGGAAGACTCCTCCATTGCTTGTGAGATTGCAAGATGGTACAACTACTGTTGAAATCAGTTTTGTGGGTCCTCAGAAAATTGTACTACCTGAGGACCCAGCAAAACCACTGCTGGGCATATACCCAGAAGATGCTACAACATGTATTAAGGACACATGTTCCACTATATTCATAGAAACCTTATAATAGCAAGAACCTGAAAAGAACCCAGATGTCCCTCAACAGAGGAATGGATTCAGAAAATGTTTTACATTTACACAATGGAGTACTACTCAGCTATTAAAAAACAATGAATTTATGAAATTCTTAGGCAAATGCATAGAACTAGACAATATCATTCCTAAGTGAGGTAACCCAATCACAAAAAAACACACATGGAATGCACTCCCCTATAAGTGGATATTAGCCCAGACTCTTGAAATACCCAAGATACAATTCACATACCACATGTAGCTTAAGAAGAAGGAAGACCAAAGTGTGGTTCTTTGGCCCTTCTTAGAAGGGGGAACAAAATAACCATGAGAGGAGATACAGAGACAAAGTGTGGAGCAGAAACTGAAGGAAAGGCCATCCAGAGACTTCCCCACCTGGGGATCCATCCCATATATAGTCTCCAAACCCAGTCTGGATGCCAACAAGTGCTTGCTGACAGAAGCCTGATATAGCTATCTCCTGAGAGGTTCTGCCAGTGCCTGACAAATTCTCACAGCCATCCATTGGACAGAGCACAGGGTTCCCAATGAAAGAGCTAGAGAAAGTACCCAAGGAGCTGAAGGGGTTTACTGCCCTCTAGGAGGAACAACAATATGAACTAACCAGTACCCCCAGAGCTCCCTGGGACTAAACTACCAACCAAAGAAAACACATAGTGGGACTCATAGCTCTAGCTGCATATGTAGCAGAGGATGGCCTAGTTGGTCATCAATGGGATGCAAGGCCCTTGGTCCTGTTAAAGTTCTATGCCCCAGTGTAGCAGAATGCCAGGGCCAGGAAGTGAGAGTGTATGGGTTGATGAGCAGAGATGGAGGGTGGAGGAGATAGGGGGTTTTCGGAGAGGAAACCAGGAAAGGGGATAACATTTGAAATGCAAATAAAGAAAATATCTAATAAAAAATCCTAGAAGAAAGAGAAAGAAAGAGAGAGAAAGCAAGAAAGCAAGAAAGCAAGAAAGCAAGAAAGAAAGCAAGAAAGCAAGAAAGCAAGAAAGAAAGAAAGAAAGAAAGAAAGAAAGAAAGAAAGAAAGAAAGAAAGGGCATTTGACCAAATTCAATATCATTTTATGGTAAAATCCCTGAAGAATGTGAAATACAATGAACATTCATGATAATAATAAAGGCTATATATGACAAACCTATAGCCAGTACTTTACTAAATGGGAGAAAACAAAAAGCTTCACCTCTGAAGTCAGGAGCTAGACAAGGATGTCCAATTTCAATACTGTGACCTAAAGGAGTATTGAGGACTTACCTGAAATGAGAAAACAAGAGAGAGGAACAAAATTCCTAACAAAGGACAGAAACTGAAGCATCCCTGTTTACAGAAAGCATGGTCCTAGCCACACCCACTCCAGTAGTGCCTCAAGTGACAGGCCCAAGAGCTTGGATGCAGTCCTGAGGCGAAAAGTTCATGGAAACTTGATCTCCTAGAACCTTGGCATTCTATAAAACGAAAGCTCCTTGCTTAAGTTGGTGAATGGATCTGTGCGCTTTCCTTTAATATTGTTTTATTATAAGTACCTCAAAGGATTGATTTTGACATATAGCTAAGTTAGATTAGCCTCCACCAGTGTTCCAATGTCCTAGGCAGTCCTTGAGCTGACCCTGGGCTTGGAATTCAGTAAGAATGTTACCTATTCAGTAACATTCAGAATAACCTCTAGTATTGTAAGAGAGACAGTGAAAGAAATCAGGCATTACAATTTACTTGAATAGAGTTAGTAATCTCAGGGCTAGTCTACATAGTATACTTAGAACAACAGTAGAGTCTTTCCCACACACGGGAATTTAAAATGACCTAGGAAGTAGGAAGGTTGTGGTCTAAGAAGAAACTAGAGTAAATACTTAGAACAATAGATAGCTGAGTCACTCCCTTGCACAGGAATTTACAATGGCTTAGGGGCAAGGTGGACTATACAATAGACTAGAACTGGAACTATGGCAAGGGCATGAAGCCCTTGCCCCTGGCTTCTAAGAATAAGCTGACCTTAGGTGGGGCTGCTTTAGTTCCCAATTAATATTGATTTTTTTTAATCACAATTGGTTTCTATTAGCTTTTTGTATGCATTCCTCTGTTTTCTGTAAAAGTCACTTATAAGTCTGATGCTTGCTTTAAGACATTACATTCAGATACAACACTCCCTTCTGTCCCTGTTTGTTTGTCACTTTTTGCCAACTCCCTGCCCACCTGTACCGGGACTCTGATTCTCCCATGGGTGGAGGAGCAGACTAAGGCCAGTCTGTAGCAGGTCCTATATAGTGGATCCTAGATAACCTACCAGAAAACAGAGAGACCTGAAATCTTTCTTAAGGAATCAGGAAATAAAATAAATGTAAAAAAAATAGTATTAATTCTATATGTTTCAATGATGAACTTGCCCAGAAAGAAAGCAGAATGAAACTATGCCATTCATAGTAGCTTTGAAGAAACAAAAATACTTAGAAGTAAACCTAACCAAGTGAATAAAAAGCCTATAAAACAAAAAGTTTAAGGTATTTAAAAAATATATTGAATAACACACAGAAAGATCAAGATTTCCTATGTTTATATGTTATAATTATTATTCTGAAAATATTTATATTGACAAAAGACATATATAGATTTAATTCAATTGTAATCAAAATCCCAATGATATTATTCTTTACAAAATTAGAAAATCAACTTAAAAGCTCATATGGAAGAATGGGCCCATAATAACAAAAAGTAACCCTAAACTGAAGGAGAAAATTCTGAAAAAAGCCTGAACATTTTGAAGAATGAATCAAAAATATGCATAGAGAAAAAGCATCTTATCAAAGATCATACTAGAAAGCTGGATTTCCATGTGTGTAAGAATGAGACTTGATCCCTATCAGTCTTCTGGCAGAAGACTGTATGAAAAATGGATGAAAGTTCTTGATGTAAGACCTGAAACTTGGAACCTCTTAACAGAAAACAGTGAAAACATTATAGGAAATCCACCAATGATATTAAAATGTTGATGCATACAAGCATTTTCTGAAAAGGACTTCAGTGGCAAGAATTTAGAAATTGAATTGCAGAACCTTAAAAACCTTTTGCACTTTGAAGGAAACAACAGTGTGAAGAAGAACCTATCAAATGGGATAGGTTCCTTGCCAACTACATATCAGATAAGAGAATGATATCCAGTATATGCAAAGAATTGAAAAAAAACCCACTAAAATTCAAGCCATTGAATCAATAAGTAAGTTAACAAACTGAATAGACACTTCTCAAAGTAAAAAAATAAAAATGGCCAATAAATACTTGAAAAAAATATTCAACGTTCTTAGTCATCAGTGAAATGCCACTTGAAATTGCTTTTGAGATCCCACCTGACCTCAATCAGAATGGAGAACGTCAAGAAAAAAAATCATAGCAAGTCCTCATTAGGATGTGGGGAAAGAAGAAGAAGCCCTTGTTCACTATTGTACGAATGAAAACTTTTGGAGCCACTATGAAATCAAAATGGAACATCCTTAAAAAAAAAAAAAACAACTAAAATTCAGCCATAAGATAACCCAGCAACATTATTATAGGGTATATATCTGAAGGATTCTAAGTCAACATACAATAGAGATACTTCCAATTGTGTTTGTCAGTAAACTGTTCACAACAGCTAAGGCTGGAACAAACCTAAATGTCCATCTACAGCTGAATGAGTAAATAAAATGTGGAACATTGAATTTCATTCAGCAATGAAGAAAATGATTTACAGGACATTTACAGGAGTATAGAAGAAAATAAAGTGTTCATTATGTTAAGTAAAATAAGCCAAATAAAATTTTCCCTCGTGTGTGTGTGTGTGTGTGTGTGTGTGTGTGTGTGTGTGTGTGTGTGTGTGTTTAGAATGAGGGCCAAAAGAAGAAGAAATTAAAGAAGAAAGAAGGGCAATAGAAAGATGGGAGAAATAAACTGCACAGGATATAAGAGAGAAAAGTGAGGCCATTTGGGTGGAGCAAGTCGGCCATCAGGGATGAGAAGTAAAGGTTCACAGGGGCAGGAAGGTTAGTAGAGAAGGAAACCAATCATGTAATCACAGAGTTTTGAAGTACAAGCGCCTGTGATCCGTAAAAGCCATTTAAAATCTTACAGAAATGGAAATCATATTAGATGTGATCTTTCCTTAGCGTTCTGATAGTATAAATATTGAATCTAAGTTTAGAACGAATGGCCTTGCTACTCTTGAAATTAATTTCAACTACCAACAAACGGAGTTATCAGCATCAAGCCCGGCAAAGTGAAGCTCTTAACTGTTCTCTTGTATTGACTTGCTCTGCAAGTAATCTCACGAACCACCCTGCTCTTGTGCCTTAGAGATTCGTTATATTCAGGTGCCACGTAAGGCTTGATTAGCAAGGACTGTTGTAATCTTCTAGCATCCCAATCAGAACAACTCAAGTTAGAGATTCGACATCCCAAGGGCCTCAACAGAGTAACAGATAAATAGGAATATAGTCTAACCTGAAGCTTTTTAGAACTACTTCATTTCTTTCTCCTTAATACAGATATGAGTTTTTATATTTTAAATTCAAATTCCAAAAGATTCTCACTTCTACTAGATTCTCTGGCCAGGCCATTGTGCTGTGGTTTGGAGTCTGTCTTCCTCTCAGATTCATCTATCTCACTAGGTCCTCAGAACCATTTTTGTCTCTCAGAAAACAAAATGAAATTCATCCAGTGGAGGCAAGAAGGGTACTTCTTGAATGATCCAAATGAAAGTGCTATGGTGTCTCTTTATTTTCCTTTTCCTCCTGGCACTTTACTACAGACAATGCATCCTGTACTCCAGATCTGCACAGACCACTCCTAGACAGTTCATGCAGCCCATCACCTCAAAAGCCACTGCCCAGCCAATGTTATGTGAAAACTTCTGACACTTGTTAATAATGCTTTGTTTTTTCTTACAAAGGCAATCTTTAACTAGAGGAGTCTGCTTTAAGCAATCTCCTCTCAGTATCAGTAGAAAGTATGCAAGTGTTTAATGCAGAACGGCTCTTTTTTGCCTTGATAAGAAAGCCAGTTTCTACCAGTAATTTGTGATGCAAAGCTCTTTTTGCTTTTAGGATCTAAATAATTGTGTAACCGCCATTTGTTTCATTTGAATTTTGGCTGTCATTTCCTGTCATGAGGAAAACGAGAGAAACTCCGCATATAAGCTCATCCTCTGATTGCCTGTCAGCCTCACAGGCAGGAGCATCTCACAATTTGTCCCTGCCCAGGCACTTCATCTTCAAACAGAAACTGCATCTTAATTACAGCCTTTAATGGGCTGTTGCACTCCAGGATCAATATGTCTGACAAAACCCAAGCCCCCGCTAAAAGCTCATTAATTCACATCCGACTAATTCGGGATTTGTGATGATTTTGGCAGGAAGCAAGCTGGAGTTTACCTTTTGTACTGCTGCTTACAAAGGTTGAGCTTGGCCAGTTAATTAGGAAGAACAGAATTGCCAGGAAAGTATTTACTGGAGCTTCTATTTGCATGAAGATAAGAGGGGGACGGGGGACGGACTGGAGCCTCAAGACTGCTCAGTTCGCACCCTAAGACTCCAGCTAACTGCTACTTGGAAATGGGAAGTCACGATCTTAAAACCAAAAGACCTAAGACTTGAGACCTTATATCCGTGGTACTCCTTTAGTATTTCCTATCAGATGCCTTATTTTTTTTTTTTCTCATTTCAGGTATAACTATAATTTCTAGGTGGGTGCAGATACCTCTATATCCGGACCATACTTTGACCATGATTGTTTAATTATGCATCTCCTTTCTCTCTCTCTCTCTCTCTCTCTCTCTCTCTCTCTCTCTCTCTCTCTCTCTCTCTCTCTCTCTCTCTCTCCAGCTGCATCTATATTCTACCTACACCTAAAGCTCATGTAACTAAGCCCTGGATTCTTGACTGTTTCTTATTCCCAAGGTCTGCTGACTCACTCAATCAACCCCCTCCTGCTTTTAACCATTAATCATCTCTGCAAATGGTACATAAGGTGAGTCTGCTCAGCTTAGTCCTTTGCAACTCTCAGAGGATTTGTCTCTATAACATTTCTTACATAGGTAGTAGCCAAACATCAATATGGAAAGGGAATACCTACCTTCTTGTCTTTTTTTCCAGTGCCATCTCTGAACTCAGTAGTGTCAAATCAGAGTGGTAGAGATGGATGCTTTCAGATAACATCTCTCCACTGGTGCACACTGTTGAAGGTAATGGTGGATACTTTAAAAGATATTCCCTGAGCCTTTGAGAATAATTTGACTAAGTGTTGTGACCTTGCTAATGTGAACAAAATTTTTGGTTTCTTCTTGTTTTCAAGTTTCTTGTCCTGTTTCTTCCTTCATGTATCACTTCCTAAATGAAGTATTTATCCTCAAGTCTCACACTGTGTTTACAGGAATCAAGCCAGCACCCACACACACACATGCACTAGCACATACACACAGCTTACCCAATCATCATTTACTCCACTCTCCTCCTTGGATTTAAGACTATGTTTGAGTAATAGTCGCAAATGAGCAACACACACACACACACACACACACACACACACACACACACACATGCACTAGCACATACACACAGCTTACCCAATCATCATTTACTCCACTCTCCTCCTTGGATTTAAGACTATGTCTGAGTAATAGTCTCAAATGAGCAATGTCTTTCTGCCCTCTCCTCAGTTTCTTCCCTTGCTGTTTGGTATTTTCTCTCTGTTGTTCCTGGAATCCAACAGTTCTCACATCCTTCTATGCAGATTGAACCTGGCTGTTCTAGTGATCTTCCTTTTCTTGTTCACCCCTTCCCCCAATGGTTTTTCAGTATCAGCATAAACTTTTCCTATTAGAAGTTCTAAACAGTGATCACTTTCTCTATCCTGAGAAAAAAGTTTTCTGTTGCCTAATATGGTGACAAGGCCAATGTCAAAGTTTTGTGTGAGTTTATATTACCCTTGGATGGTAGTAAGTAATTGGTTGACCTGGGAGTTTGCAGACAACTAAGGTGTTCCCATTATTACACAAACCATGTTGAGATTGGTTACCTGCAAATATCCCAACCATTACCTTCACTGAACTATCATCTTTTTTTTTTCTCTTCCTATGATATTCTTAAATCTTCTTTTCAACATTGATCCTTTCTTATCATTTAAAAATAACTTAAAAATAACATGTAACCCTATAAAACAGTAACATTAGCAATAGACTAAAAAATCAATTTTATTTTTTATTTACATTTCAGATGTTATCCCCCTTCCTGGTTTCCCCTCCACAAACCTCCTATTCTATCCTCCTCTCTCCTGCTTCTATGGGGGTGCTCCCCTACCCACTTACCCACTCCCACCTTACCACCCTAGCATTCCCCTATGCTGGAGCATTTAGCCTTCACAGGACCAAGAGTCAGTTGTGACTAATGGTGGTTTGCTTGATCCCTAGACCTGTTTCTCATTCTTACTTTCTAAAGTCTATCAGAAAAAAATGTCTGTTCCCATTGCCCAATCTGTGGCTTATGAATGATGACCACATCAACAACTTTGGTTTTCTATTAAAATCTATCCTCCAAGGGTCAGCAGTACTTTCAGGAATGATTAGTTGCTCATGCTTATCTATGCTTCGATGTTATTGAGATTTGTGTTAGTTGTGCTCATACTCTCAAGAGGACAACTAGTACTAAGAGGAGTTAGACATCTCTACCAACTGGAGTGTGTTTAGAACCGGTACAGGTCATTTCATGTTGCAATATTCTTGAGTTAAGAATCTTTCCTACTGACACAAATTAACAAATCTTATAAATCTGAGTGTCATCCCAAAATTACTTTGTAGTATACGCTTTAGTATCCTTTCAACTTCACTCTCATGGCTAAGTCTGATCTCATACTGCTAGAGACACATGCAGAGGTGTAACATACTTGGAATAGCTCCAGACTACAAGGAATTAGTTTATTCAGAGGCTTGCCCGTTCTCCAAGCAGCACACTTAAGACAATGGTAAAGACTGATGAGGGGATGTAGAGTTTCTCTATCTTTGTCTCAAATTCAGATCATTCCAAAGGGCCCCTTCTAGCTTTGTAGTGGTCACATGGCCAGCAGAGGCCTCACTTACAACCACAACTGAGACCAACTATCTCTGTACCCAGTACCTCCTTCATTATTTTCCTGAGTGCACTTCTATATATCCCTCCAACATGGACTCCATGTCAGAGCCCATTTCTAGGCAATTTGACTTAATATACTGCTTCTTCTTCATCTCTGACTAAATGAAGGCATCAATATTGTATTAGTCAGGGTTCTCTAGAGTGGCAGAACTTAAGGAATGTTTCTCTCTATTGAGAGAATGTATTGTGATGACTTACAGTCTGTATTCCAACTCACTCAACAATGGTCAGCTGTGAATGGGAATTCCAAGAATCTACAAGTTGCTCAGTCCCATGAGGCTAGTGGTTTCAACTGGTCTTCTGTAGAAGTAGGTTCCAATAGATGTGCTGGTGAAGAGGAGTGAATCCTCCCCTCCCTTTTTTTTTTTTTTTTTTTTTTTTTCTAATATAGGTCTCTAGCAGAAGGTGTGGGCCAAATTAAAGGTTGTGTACCACCATGTCTGGATCTGGGGCTGACCTTGATCTCAGAGATCTCCTTGCCTTAGTCTCAAGGGATTTAAGAAATGTATTACCTTGCCTGGGCCTAAGTTTTTCATGGCCACTATACCTCAAGATCCCCATGCCAAGATCCATGTCTGAAACTTGTGTCTTCCAGCCTCAAGATCTGGATCATAGGTGAGCCCTCCAATTCTAGATTGTAGTTCATTCCAGATATATCAAGCTGACAACTAGGAATAGCCATTACAAATATGATCATCGTGCCTCAGCCAGTCAACTGAATGATTTTTCAATCTTCTCTTTGGAGACTAAATACTAATGAATNCAAGATCCATGTCTGAAACTTGTGTCTTCCAGCCTCAAGATCTGGATCATAGGTGAGCCCTCCAATTCTAGATTGTAGTTCATTCCAGATATATCAAGCTGACAACTAGGAATAGCCATTACAAATATGATCATCGTGCCTCAGCCAGTCAACTGAATGATTTTTCAATCTTCTCTTTGGAGACTAAATACTAATGAATGACAATCTTTCTTTTCCATCTTTGTGATGACTATCCTACTTGAGTTTCATCCGTCTTGCACCTAGGTGACTATAATAGTCTTCTTACTTGTTTCACACTATAGTCATAATATTCTTAAGTTAAAAAAATAGAATCATGTACAGTTCTTCAGTAGCCTTCAATTTTCTTGGTTTATAAAAACACCTTCTCAAGACATTCATTTGGACCACTCAGCACAAGGATGCCATCCCTCGGTGTGTCCATTGCAGTGTGTTGCCACATGAGATCAGATTGGGGGCATTCTTATAGCCTTGCCCTTTCCTTAGCCAGAGCTAGAAGCTAGAATAACACTCTCCACGGACATCTACTCAATTCTCCTAAGTGGGTTATTCCTCCCATCCATCCATTCTAAATTCAGGAAATGAAATGGTCTCACCGTCAGCTTATGTATCTAACCTGTCACTTACCTTTGCTTCTTAAGAACAACCATTTAAACTTCAGGGCATGATGAACCATTAGGAATTTTCTAGGGTGACTGGACAGCTAGAATTTACAACACTCTGCTGATGTGATTCTTTTTATGCAACCTGTAAATTTTAGTTATAGCTACACTCGTCTGTGGCTAGCTCAGACAAGGCTGGCTCCTTTTTGTAATTTCATAAGTACAATAAGGTCATAAATTTCAAGCTGCCTTTTCTGACTTTTTTTTCTCAGTAGCCTATTGCCTGAAGCATGAAAATGGAGTTTCAAAGGAAAATGTCAGCATTAATAGACAGGCACTCTAAGTGAGCCAGATAGCAGTGTTCCAAGGTGAGCTGAAGTTCATCTCTACATCATAAGGGAGGACCACATAGTGAGGAATTACAAAGGTGTGTTCTGTTACCAACCCTTACATTTTGTCTAGATAGAAGACAAGTAACATCGCACACAATTATTCATAGTTGGTGCTATCCTGTCTCACCCAAAGGCCAACAGTTTATAGAAACAGTCAAAGTGCCTTTAAGTCAGAAATTTGATCAGCTGTCTCAGAAAACAGCTTTCTTTGAATTCATAACTATATAAGTTTGTCTTCAATCTATAATCATCACAAAAAATATCTAAAAGATTGGAGTGTTTAAAGTGGATATTTTTAGAGCAGTTATAGATTTTAAAATATTTAAATTTTTTCATATCTCTCACCCACCCTTTCCCATTTGCCCCTGGAATTGGGGTGATATACTTGTTGCAAATAATTAACCAACATTGCTATATTGTTAATCAAAATGTAATAATTTTTCTTCAGAGTTTTTCTTTTTAACATAGTGTCTTAGTCAGGGTTTCTATTCCTGGACAAACATCATGACCAAGAAGCAAGTTGGGGAGGAAAGGGTTTATTCGGCTTACACTTCCATACTGCTGTTCATCACCAAAGGAAGTCAGGACTGGAACTTAAGCAGGAGCTGATGCAGAAGCCATGGAGGGATGTTCTTTACTGGCTTGCTTCCCTTGGCTTGCTCAGCCTGCTCTCTTATAGAACCCAAGACTGCCAGCCCAGAGATGGTCCCACCCACAAGGGGCCCTTGATCACTAATTGAGAAAATGCCTCACAGCTAGATCTCATGGAGGCATTTCCCCAACTGAAACTCCTTTTTCTGTGATAATTCCAGCTGTGTCAAGTTGACACAAACCTAGCCAGTACACATAGCATCCTGCATCATTCTGTAATCCCATCCAATTTACACTCAATGACCACATTCTCTTTTAGTGAAGTGACAGTTCTTGTGCTGGTTACTTTTTTTTTTGTCAAGCTGACACAAACCAGAAGCACTTGAGGAGAGAGAACTTCAATCACAAAAGTGACTCAATCAGATTGGCCTGTAGGCAAGTCTGTGGCGTATTTTCTTGATTAATTATTGGTGTGGAATGAGCCAGCCTACTGTATGTAGTATCATCCCTGGACTGGTGGTCCTGGATTGCAGAAAAAAGCAGGATGAGCAATTCACAGAGAGAATAAGTCCACTAATAGCATTCACAATGGCCTCGGCATTAGTTCCCAATCCAGGTTCCTGCCTGAAGAATGTGAAACTTTAAAATCCCTTTCCTCCCCAAGTTGGTTTTGGTCAGTGAGGTCAGTCAGTGTTTGCTATGACAACAGAAACCAAACTAAGACAATACCTTAGTTGATTTTCACTTTAATGACCTTGGCAGTTCGGAGGCTACTATACATGAGAATTTTATAAATAGTTCTGCACAATGCCTTATCTGATGTTCTGTTGGTTAAATTGGGGTTGTGGATGTTTGAGAGGAAGTGCTACTCATATCCCATTATGTCCAAACTACATGTACTTAACATGGTGCTCATGATGATATTATCCCGCTCTTCTCTCTGAAGTGGTTTTTGCCAGATTATCACTTAGAAGTCAGTTTTGGTTGGTTGTTTCTTTCTCCCTTTCCTTACCATATGCTTCAGTACAAGTCACTGTGTATAACCAAAGATAAGGAAGAAGAGCTATATTTCACTTTTTGGCAGCCAGCAACTACGTGGATAATTTAGGATTCTTCTGCAAGAGAAGGGTAGCATTGTTTCTAATTATCTGTTTATTTAATCAATTATTTTGGTAATATGCTCCCTTGGATTTTAAACCTGGCTTTGCATTTCACTTCTACTTTTACTTATCACTTACCTTGTTTCTTAAACTGTGTTAGACCTAGCCTCAGGGGCTATTTCCGTTTACTCTTCTAGGTTTTGCTTGTTTGTTTGTTTGTTTGTTTGTTTATAACAGAACTTAGTCATTAGTAGTCATTTGGACTAGTTGGTTTGTTGGTTGGAATAGTTCCACATTTCCCTGCCCTGTAAAGTTTCCAGGGTCATTCTCTACAGACCTAGAATCAATATTTATCCAAGAATCTCTAGTTCTTTCCGAAATAAAATTACACTAGAAACCTAGTTGAAGGTATGCTTATAAATATTGCAATATTGCTGATTCTGGGCCCTCTTTACAACTCTCTTAGTGAATGCATGTCTGGTTAAGAAGCCATGCATAGACACATACCTATAAATATTTCTAGATGTAGTCATTCACATCTTCATTAAGCTATATGAGTTCATATTGATGTCTCCAGCTCTAGCCCATTAGCACAAATTACCTCCCCTCCCCTTGCTGGTTAGAAGCCCTGCACTCCGACAGTGAGAAGCCCAGCTCCCATTCTCCATCATCAATCTACCTAATTTTCCACTTGAGAACATGTACGGTAATATTAGCACTGTTAAGCTGTACCCTCGTGGAAAATAACTTCATTTAGCAGAGTGCAGAGCTTATGTGCAGTTTCATTTGCCTTTAGTCTTGGAGACTACTAATTTTCAAAACTCCTTAGGTAAGCATCTACCTCTTCCACAGTCCCCTTCAGTGAAGTTCTTTCATGTTTGCTATAAAGTTAGAACGTGTTGTTACATTTTGCATCCCACCCCGGGAACCCTTGACCCCCTTAGTGCTTTAATTTTAATTTGCATCCCCCAAGCTTCACTTTTGTGTTTTAAAGTCTTTGGAGATTTAACTGAAGTTACCAAACCTCCTCACAGCAATATAATTAAGAGTAGCTTTACTAACCTAAACAAATGTCTCTGCCTCCCCAGACATGGTGGTACAGTCCTGTAATCCTGGTACTCAGGAGAATGAAGCAAGAAGATCATGGGTTTAGGATTGCCTGAACTACTTAGGGAGATCTTGTCTTTAAAAGAAATTGTTTCTTTCCCATGCCCATCTCTCAACTCAAGTCTAATAAGCACTGATATTTTGCCATTACTGTAATTTTCTTTTTCTAGTTGCTACATAATTTGAATCACAAAACACATGCCTAAAACTGTCTTCTTTCACTGAGCAATTTGCATTGAAGATTAGCTCATGCCTTTACTTGGATTGATAGTTACATTTCTTTTTGTCACTGAATAATATTTCATTGTAAAAAAGCCACTGTTTATTTATGTACTCACCTATGGAAGGACAGACATATTAGATGCTTCTATTTCAAGGAATAACGTTTAACAAGCATAGTGATGCCTTATTAAAGAAGATGGTTTTGTTTGTATGTAAGTTTTCAAATTAGATAGCATAAGCATAATTAATGAATTGTCTAATAATAAACTACTGAGCCACCTTCCAAAATAAATACCACAGATTTTATTTCTACTAGGCATAACATTGTCTCTAACTCTATCTCTCTACCATTTCTCTATCTTTCTATCTCTCTATCTCTCTATCTATCAATCATCTATCTATCCTCTTTCTGTCTCTGTGTCTGTTTATTTATCTGACATGTCTTTTACTCTGTGTGTGTGTGTGTGTGTGTGTGTGTGTGTGTGTTTGTGTGTGTTGACATTTCCTATTTTGCTCATTTGCTCTCCACCTTACTTTGTAGAATAGGGCTTCTCACACAACCTGGAACTCAATGGTTCAGCTATACTGGTATCTACCAGTACCCAGGAATTCTTCCCTTCCTCACCAGCTCTGAGTACAGATGCACGCTGATGCACATGTGGTGTTATACATCTGAACTCAGATCCTTGAACTTTTTTCTTTCTTTTCTTTTTCTCTTCTCTTTTCTCTTTTCTTTCCTTTTCTCTTCTTTTCATTCTTTCCTTATTCACTTTACATCCTGATTACAGCCTCCCTCCCTCCCTCCTCTTCTCCCAGTCCCATCTTCACAAACCTCTCCAACCATTACCATCTGCCTTTCTATTAGGAGAAGAGGAAGTCTCCTGTGGGTACCAACTCACCTGGCACATCAAGTCCTGGTATATCTTCTCCCATTGAGGCCTGAACAGAAAATCCAGCTAGTGGTAGAGGATTCAAAGGATAAATATTCTTTCTGTAGACTGGTGTTTTGCCCTATTGACTGTGTCCTTTGTCTTACAGAAAATTTGCAATTTCATCCCAGTTATCATGTGATCTTTTTCCTTCACTTTGTTTATATGGTAGATTACATTAATAGATTTTTAAATATTGTACCATCTCTGCATCCCTGGGTTGAGAACTGCTTGATCATGGTGGATGTTTTTTTTATGTGTTACTAGATTCAGTTTGCAAGTATTTTATTGAATATTTTTTCCTCAATATTCATAAGATAAATTGATCTGAAATTCTATTTCTTTGTTGAGCTTTGTGTTTTAGGCTTCAGGGTAATTGTGGCTTCATAGAATGAATTAAGTAGTGTTTCTTTTGTTTCCATTTTGTGGAATAGTTTGAAGAGTATTAATATTAGAACTTCTCTGAAAGTCTGGCAGTATTCTGCACGAAAACCATCTGGACCTGGCCTGTTTTAGGTTGGGAGACTTTTTTTTTTTTTTCAACTTTTATTAGATATTTTCTTCATATACATTTCAAGTGTTATCCAGAAAGTTCCCTATATCCTCCCCCCTCCCGGCCCTGCTACCCTACCCACCCGATCCCACCCCCTGGCCCCAGGTTGGGAGACTTTTAATGACTGCTTATATTTCTTGAGGGCTTATGGGACTATGCAGGTAGATTACCAGATCTTGATTTACCTTTGGTAGTTGGTATCTGTCTAGAAAATCATCCATTTCATATATATTTCCCAATTTTGTGAAGTACAGGCTTCTGAAGTAAGATCTAATGATTCTTTGAATTTCCTCAGTGTCTGGTTTATATTTCCCTTTTCATTTCTGATTTTGTTATTTTGATATTCTCTGCTTTTTTTTTTTAAGTTTAGCTAAGTGTTTGTCTATCTTGTTGATTTTCTCAAAGAACCAGCTCTTAGCTTCATTGATTCTTTGTATTATTTTCTATGATTCTAAATTGATTGATTTTAGCCCTGAGTTTGATTAATCTCTGCGTTCTACTTCTCTTTGGTTGTTTGCTTCATTTATTTCTAGAATTTCAGGTGTACTTTTAAATTGATAGTATGGGAGCTTTCTAATTTCTTTTTGGAGGCACTTAGTGCTATGAATTTTTTCTCTTAATACTGCTTTCACAGTGTACCATAAATTTGGGTATGTTATGCCTTCATTTTCACAGAATTCTAGAAAATCTTCAGTTTCTTTCTTTCTTCCCTGACCATGTGATCACCAATTAGAGGCTTGTTCAGTTTCTATGAGTCTGTAGGCTTGCTTGTGTTTCTGTTGTTGAAGTCCAGCTTTAATCCATGATGGTCAGTTTTCTTGTGTCTTTTGGGGGTTGCTTTGTGGAATAGTTTGAGGAGTATTGGTATTAGCTATATGGTCAATTTTGGATTCAGATCTATGAGGTGCTCGGAAGAAAGCATAAACTCTTGTGTTTGGGTGAAATATTCAGTAGCTATATGTTAGGTCCATTTGATTCATGATGTTGGTTAGTTCTAATATTTCTTTGTTTAGTTTTTGTCTGGAAACCCTGTCAACTTGTGAGAGTGGTGTGTTGGAGTCTCCCATTATTATTGTGTGTGGTTTGATGAGTGATTTAATCTTTAGCAGTATTTCTTTTACAAATGTGTGTGCCCTTGTGTATGGGGTATAGATGTTCAGAATTGAGATATTATCTTGGCAGATTTTTCATTTGATGAGTATGAGGTATCTTTTCTTGTCTCTTGATTATTTTGGTTCAAAGTCTATTTTATTAGGTATTTTAATTGCTACTTCAGCTTGCTTCTTGGGTCTGTTTGCTTAGAAAACTTTTTTCAGCCCTTTACTCTGAGGTAATGATTATCTTTATTGCTGAAGTGTGCTTCTTTTATGCTGAAGTATGATGAGTAATGTTTTTGCATCCATTTTGTTAGCCTGTGTCTTTTTATTGGGGATGGATTCCATTGATGTGTGTGTGTGCCTCCCTTGTTTTTGCTAGTATGTAATTATTTCCTGTGTTTTCCTGAGTGCAGTTATCCTCCTTGGGTTGAAGATTTTCTTCTAGTATTTTCTGTAGGGTTGGATATGTGGAAAGATATTGTTTAAATTTAGATTTGTCTTAAAATATCTTGTTTTCTCTATCTATGATGATTTACAGATTTGTTGGATATAAGTAAAAGTTGACATTTGTTGTTTTTTTAGAGGTTGAATAATATCTATCCAGGTTATTCTAGCTTTTAGAGTCTCTGTTGAGAAGTCAGGTGTAAATCTCATAGGTCTGCCTTTTTATGTTACCTGCCCTTTTTCTCTTGCCACTTTTAATATTCTTTCCCTGTTCTGTAGATTTTGTGTTTTGATTATTAAATGGTGGAAGAGTTTTCTTTTCTGTTCCATTTTAATTGGTGTTTTATAAGCTTTTTGTATGTTTGTCTGTTTCTTTACTTTGGGAAAGTTTTCTTTAAAAACCATCCTTTGTTGAACATATTTTCTAGGCCTTGAAGCTGGGACTCTTCACCTTCTTCTGTTCCTATCATTCTTAAGTTAGGTATTCTCATGGTATCCCAGATTTCCAAGAATTTTTGTTAGGAATTTTTATCTTTAACATTTTCTTTCACTGATGTATCAATTTCTTCTATTGTACCTTTTATGCCTGAGATGTATTAGACAAAATATTGTGGTTTTATCCTTTTAAACATTTAAATATTTTATTCTATAATTGTCTTGCTTACATAGTTACAAAGAAGATGTTTAATGTTAATTCATGCTCTTGGTTTATTTGTAGGTAATAAGTTTGGGTCTTTTCTAGCTTACCTTAAGATTTTTTTCTTAGTCTTAATTTTTGTACTTTACTTACCATAGTTTTGAGAATCATTCTATTTTGCTTTATTTGTATTTTTCTGCTTGGTGTGTTTGAGCTTATCAAATCTGTAATTTTGTGTCTGCTTTGATTTCTTAATCAAAATCTTCTGCTCTAGTTTTTCTTTACCTTCAAATGTTCTATTATATGTATGTTAGTTTTTACTGTCCAAAAAACTTATTTCTTTTTTCTTAATTTCTTCTTCTGCTTGTTTTTCAGAATTTTCTATTTATTAGAAGGTTTTGACTGACATATTTTCAGGATTACTGATTCTCTTCTCATCTATGTCACATTGACAGAGAATCCTGTCAGAAGCATTCTTTGCAGTAATTTAAACCATTGCAGACTTGGCTTTTTCCTTCCTTTTTTTTTTTTTTGTTTGTTGTTATTGTCATTTTGTTTTTATTTGTTTAGGTTTGGGGGTATAAGGAATTTCTTTTTTTAATTTTTTATTAGATATTTTCTTCATTTACATTTCTTTTTTCCCAATTTTTATTAGGTTTTTACTTCATTTACATTTCAAATACTATCCTGAAAGTCCCCTATACTCTCCCCTCCCTCCTGCTCCCCTAAACATCCACTCCTACTTCTTGGCCCTGGTGTTTCCCATATACTGAGGCATATAAAGTTTGTAAGACCAAGGGGCCTCTCTTCCCAATGATGGCAGACTAGGCCAAATTCTGCTACATATGCAGCTAGAGACACGAGCTCTGGGGGTATTGATTAGTTCATATTATTGTTCCACCTATAGGGTTGCAGACTCCTTCAGCTCCTTGGGTACTTTCTCTAGCTCCTCCATTGGGGCTCTATGTTCCATCCAATAGCTGACTATGAGCATCCACTTCTGTGCTTGCCAGGCACTGGCATAGCCTCACAAGAAACAGCTATATCAGGGTCCTTTCAGCAAAAACTTGCTGGCTTATGCAATAGTGTCTGTGTTTGGTGGCTGATTATGGGATGGACCCCTGGATGGGGCAGACTCTGGATGGCCCATCCTTTCTTCTCAACTCCAAACTTTGTCTCTGTAACTCCTTCCATGGGTGTTTTGTTCCCAATTCTAAGAAGGGGCGAAGTGTCAATACTTTGGTCTTCGTTATTCTTGAGTTTCATGTGTTTTGCAAATTGTATCTTGGGTATTCTAAGTTTCTGGGCTAATATCCACTTAACAGTGAGTGCCTATCATGTGAGTTCTTTTGTGATTGGGTTACCTCACTCAGGATGATACCCTACAGATCCATCCACTTGCCTAATAATTTTATAAATTCATTTTTAATAGCTGTTTAGTACTTGAATGCTAATTAATCCGTTCTTATCTCATTGTACTAAGGTCAAGTCTAAGTGGATCAAGGAACTCGACATAAAACCAGAGACACTGGAACTTATAAAGGAGAAAGTGGGGAAAAGCCTCAAAGATATGGGCATAGGGGAAAAATTCCGGAATAGGACAGCAATGGCTTGTGCTGTAAGATTGAGAATGACAAATGAGACCTCATAAAATTGCAAAGCTTCTGGAAGGCAAAAGACACTGTCAATAAGACAAAAAGGCCACCAACAGATTGGGAAAGGATCTTTACCAATCCTAAATCAGATAGGGGACTAATAGCCAATATATATAAAGAACTCAAGAAGATGGACTCCAGAAAACCAAATAACCCCATTAAAAATGGGGAACAGAGCTAAAGAAAGAATTCTCAACTGAGGAATACCAAATGGCTGAGAAACACCTGAAAAAAATGTTCAACATCCTTAATCATCAAGGAAATGCAAATCAAAATCACACTGAGATTCCACCTCACACCAGTCATAATGGCTAAGATCAAAAATTCATGTGACAACAGATGCTGGCGAGGATGTGGAGAAAGAGAAACACTCCTCCATTATTGGTAGGATTGCAAGCTTGTACAACCACTCTGGAAATCAGTATGGCGGTTTCTCAGAAAGTTGGGCATAGTACTACTGAAGGATCCAGCAATACCTTTCCTGGGCATATATTGAGAAAATGTTCTAACTGGTAATAATAACACATGCTCCACTATGTTCACAGCAGCCTTATTTATAATAGCCAGAAGCTGGAAAAAACCCAGATGTCCCTCAACAGAAGAATGGATACAGAAAATGTGGTACATTTACACAAAGAATTTCACATATCCTTGAATTATCTCTTTTCTTATATGTTGCCTACTTTTCCTATTATATCACATAAGACACTATTAAATGTTAAACTTAGGCCTTGTCATATTTGTTTCCTATTCTATGTATCTTCACAAATAAATAACATACAGAGAGAGAGAGAGAGAGAGAGAGAGAGAGAGAGAGAGAGAGAGAAAGAGAAAGAGAGAGACTCAGGGAGAGATGTTAGCCTTTAGCATTTCTTATAACATTTTGTTGAAAACATATTTTATCCACTGTTAGAAATTAAAGTAAATTAGTTTTAGTATGAGGTTGTTTGTCCGATAAGCATGCTCTGTGTTTAATATTTGCTGTGGCTGTATTGCTCTGTTGACTTTAGACTTTCCTAAGTCCTTCTCCAACGACATTTATTTTGCAGCTATTCTACTGTGAACAATTCTTAGGACGCAGGGGTTCTGTTGTTGTCTTGTTAAAGTGTGGCACAGGGTTGCCTCCTATGATCTTATGATTACACTTAATTTTTATGGAGTCTTCTGTCCTCGAGCTCTTTCTTGTTGTTGTTTCTTTTGCTTAAGTGAGATAGGAAGGTAAGAACAGACAAAGGATGTTTTTTACCTTCACTGTGGCAAAGCTCTAACAAGTCTTCTTCCCTGGAAAGGAAGCCTTCCCAGGGAAGTTGCTCCATGGACTAATAACTCTCCCACCCAGCCCCAAAACAGAATCATGAGGGAATCTTTTGTGACTCTACAGTGAGAACTTTGTATAATGTCTAAATGTAAACCACATAAAACTGTAGGGTTTGCCCTGAGAAAACAGCTACTAAGAAGGTTTTCTTTTTCTACTAATCCAGACAAATTTGTACAGTTTGTTAAAATTTCATTAAAATTCTACATTATGGCTCCCAAAGTTTCTGATGTAGATAGGAAGAAGCTTGTTCCACCTCCTTGGGTTTCTTCCCTCCACTGTTTTATGTTGTAATTTTCCCTGTGAACCTCATTTCTCTGAAAGCACCAAGAAAATGCTCTGAGTTGTAGTTTTGTTGATTGTTTTTTCTTGTGGTAAATACAGGAATAGCATTTTCTATGCTCTTTACCAATCAGAATTATAACTGCATGTTAAAAGAGTCAGGATGACTCATAGCACCTGCACTTCATTTTCACGATCATCGCTATACAGTCAGCCCCACATTAAAAGCAAACAAATCAATATACAACAAAACATCTTCATTCAACTCTGAAATGCATAAGTATCATAAGCAAGCACGAGTATCAGAGGTTTTAAGATTTTATATCCCTCTATGAATCTTGTCACAAGGTTTACTTTTAATTTTTCTAACTACTCAGCAAACTCATGGTGTTCTCAAACCAGGTATTAAGTGAACAAATGTCTTTATTCAACATACAATGCATAAACGCAGATAAATTGAGTTGCCCAGTCTTTGGTTTTATATACTAATGGTAGAACAACTGTAAAGAGACTATTTTGAAAACCAAAAGGGAGACTTAATCATATTTATCACTTTCCCCAAAATGTTGCCATTCTAAAGAAAAGAAATACAGAATTGTAAGGTTGGAAATGAGAACAGAAGCCAACATTATTACTCTTATTTATATTAGCCAATGCTTATATAACACAGATATATTTCTCTATGTATGTTAAACGATATTGAAAATAAGCACTACAACATAGCTACTTACTCCAGAAGGTACTTTTCCAAGAAGATAAGTGTATAAGCAAGTGAAATCACCTGAATATTATGTGAATAGCTTGCTTATCAAGTTAAATTTCTTTGTCCAAAATTCTCACAGTTTTCTTAGCAACTCAGTCACTTTTTCATATTTTTTACACTATAATTTATGTATTTTTCAATATTTACTTTGAAATAAAGCATCAAAGTCTTGAGATATCTTCTAAGACATTGTCTCACTATTTACTGCTGACTACCCTGGAACTCACTATGTAAACCAAGCTGGCCTCAAACTTATAAACATATATGTGCCTCTGCCTCTGCCTCTGCCTCTGCCTCTGCCTCTGCCTCTGCCTCTGCCTCTGCCTCTGCCTCTGCCTCTGCCTCTGCCTCTGCCTCTGCCTCTGCCTCTGCCTCTGCCTCTGCCTCTGCCTCTGCCTCTGCCGCTGTCCCAAACCCCCTGCATTAGGATTAAAGACAACACATCTGGTTTTGAGCACATTTTAAAAACGCTATATTCAAATCTTGTGAGGTACCAAATGTGGGTGCTGGCAACCGAACACAAGTCATCTGTAGAGGCAACTAGAACTTTTATCTTCAGAGCTATCTATCTGTCCAGCATCTGTATACACTCCCCTTACTTCTAGTATAGAGACTCACTAAGTCCTAGAAAGTTGAGATTTACCTTTGCCACACCAAGATTTGTGACCTTGGGTTTTCTTAGTTAATAGATATTTTTATCTTTTTAATGACTAATAATTGCTGAGAAAGAAATGTTCAGTATGAATTCTATTATAGTCTAATTTCCCCTTCTTCTTTCAGCAATACTGGGAATTAACCAAAGAGTTACTTGACGGGCAAGTGCTTAAGTAACAGGATTTATTTTTATCCTTCTTCCTATTTATTTATGTTATAGACAAGTGCTTTACTAACAAGGTATAACTTTATCCTTCTTTCTATTTATTTATATCTTATACTTTGGGGTAGGACCTCAATTAGTTGCCCAAGGTGTCCTATAATTCACAACGTAGTCCAGGCAGACCTTACTCTTCAGCTTCTCTTCTTAGCCTTTAGTATAGCTGCCCTCTCTTTTGTTTGTTTATTTCTATGTTTGTTTTTGTTTCTCTGCTGCCAAGAATCACACAACTGAGGCTATGGATGGTACCAATGACTCTTTGATACCATGGTTACAATAAAACTGGAGACACAGATACCTCTTTATTAGGAATTGGAATGAGTCTACCTAAGCTCCACCTCTCTCCATGTTATTCCACATCGAAAAGTTTGTAGTCAACTGGCCTCCTCACATTTCTCTTTCCTTTCCTTTCCTTTCCTTTCCTTTCCTTTCCTTTCCTTTCCTTTCCTTTCCTTTCCTTTCCTTTCCTTTCCTTTCCTTTCCTTCCTTTTTCTTTTCTTTTCTTTTCTTTTCTTTTCTTTTCTTTTCTTTTCTTTTCTTTGTTTTTGTTTTGTTTTTTGGTTTTTTCAAGACAGGGTTTCTCTGTGTAGCCCTGGCTGTCCTGGAACTCACTTTGTAGACCAGGCTGGCCTTGAACTCAGAAATCTGCCTGCCTCTGCCTCCCAAGTGCTGGAATTAAAGGTGTGCAACCACACCCGGCACTACATTTCTGATTAAAAAACAGATAAGGAAAATGGTCAGTGGTGGGTCTAGAGGTAAACCCAAGCTTGGAAAAAAGATCACATTTTAGCAGTCTATATGGAGACACACATGGTACCCAGAATAAGCCCCTAGTCCCCAAATTACATGGCTTTTTAAGGCAGATTTTTTTTAACAAAAAATAATTCCAAAGCTTCATTCATGCCAGTTTCCTTTTAGCTAAACCTTTGCCATTTCATAAAATTATTAGAAGCAAAGTAGTTATAATCCTATGTAAATACTATACATTATATTTGTATATATGGATATAAAAACATAAAACCTACACCTAGAGGTCAGTGGAGGATCTGGAACAGTCATCTATACATAAACTAGTGAATGGGTAGATAGTCTTCTGTCCCAGGCTTCTTGGAGGTCACAGTCCAGACATGATATATGCAGTGTTGTCCAGCATGTTTGACAAGACCTGTTTAGGACAGCCATTCAGTTCAGGTAGTTGTGTGGTCAGGCATATCAAAGGGCCAAGACCATACAGATTATGGACTCCAGGAGCACTGACAAGCTTCCAGCCACTGCTACCATGCCCTCTGTTTCATGCAGTTGGCATCCAATGAGGCTGAGGGACTCTCCCAACAACTAGAGATGAACAGTGATATCATTCGGCTCTGTTTCAGGGGTTTTGGCTGGTGAGGCTGGCAAAAGCATTGTGGTGGGTAGGGACTTCTTGTGTGTGTGTGTGTGTGTGTGTGTGTGTGTGTGTGTGTGTGCAAGTATGCCTAAGGAATCTCAGATTTGCCAATACCTGACTTCTCTGGGTTATTTATTGTTAGGTAGCTAATAAAAACAAGCTAATTATGTGAAAAGCTTATGATAATACAGTGAATCAATATCCATCTATCATCTATCTATCACACTATCTATCACACTATCTATCACACTATCCATCACTCTATCTATCTATCTATCTATCTATCTATCTATCTATCTATCATCTGCGTTTATCTGGAAGGAAACTGATTGCATGCTGGTGAAGCCCCTTGATATACAATAGCACACAGACCACAGCTCTTATGGATTGCTGTATGACTAACAGCACAGTGTAACAATTAGAGGAATAGAAGAACAATATGTCAGACCTTCTGAAGGTAGCTCTGGGAGGAAGTAGGTTTTCAAGGGCAGATCTGCAATAAGCATCTTTGAAACTGACACTTCAGCTTAAAAATGCAGTACCTTTATTTGATTTATGTAGTAACAGCTATTCAGAATATTGAATTTTAATTAAAAAGACCATCTGCTTCTGATGAAATGCTTGCAGATTTCTAATATCAAATAGAGAGTAAGCTTTATTCCAAAGAAAGTGATGGCCTTATTCAAGTCTACATTAGGACTCAGACCTTTTTCAGAGATACCTGGGGTTATATCTTCTTCTCTTATTATCGTTCCATCTGTCTGTACATCACCATCATACATGGTCCTAATATATGGTCTATTTTTATTGGAACACCATCTGCCTACTGAATCACTCTTACAACTGGATATTTATGGTCCCAACTTGATGATCTTCTGTCACCTATGCTGTCTATATACAAGTTCAGCAGATATTTCTTGATTATTAGTTACACAGTAGTATCTTCATAATCCACTCAACACTTTTATTTTGTCCAGGTGTTCACTAAAGCTCCACAGATTTATAGATTTATGATATACATGCATGCACATTCATGTGCATGCACACATATGAATATATATATATATATATATATA